>JAPPVO010007932.1:0-47764 GCA_030407325.1 Camellia japonica
CACAGCGCGAGTGTAAACTGCACAAAACAGTGCGCTGCGCCAAACAGCGCGAGCGATAGACTGCACAAATAGCGTGAAGGATAAACTGCATAAAACAGTGCGCTGCGCGAAACAGCGCGAGGGATAAACTGCACAAAATAGTGCCGCTGCGCCAACAGCGCGAGCAATAAACTGCACAAAACAGTGTGACGCGCAAAACAGCGCGAGTGATAAACTGCACAAAACAGTGCGCTGTGCAAAACAGCGGGAGTGATAAACTGCACAAACCAATGCGCTGTGCAAAATAGGGCGAGTGTAAACTGCACAAAACAATGCGATGCGCAAAAAGCGCGAGTGTTAAACTGCACAAAACTGTGCGATGCGCAAAACAGGGCTAGTGTAAATTGCACAAAATAGTGCGACGCGCAAAAAGCGCGAGTGATAAACTGCAGAAAACAGTGCGATGTGCAAAACAGCGCGACTGTAAACTGCCCAAAATAGTGCGATGCGCAAAAGAGCGCGAGTGTAAATTGCACAAAACAGTGCGCTGCACAAAACAGCGCGAGTGTAAACTGCACAAAACAGTGCTCCGCGCAAAACAGCGCGAGTGATAAACTGCACAAAACAGTGCGCTGCGCAAAACCACGGGAGTGATAAACTGTACAAAACAGTGCGCTGCGCAAAACAGCGCGAGTGATAAACTGCCCAAAACGGTGCGATGCCCGTAACAGCGCGAGTGTAAACTGCACAAAACAGTGCGCTGCGCCAAACAACGCGAGCGATAGACTGCACAAAGTAGCGCGAAGGATAAACTGCACAAAACAGTGCGCTGCGCGAAACAGCGCGAGGGATAAATTGCACAAAACAGTGCGCTGCGCCAAACAGCGCGAGCGATAAACTGCACAAAACAGTGCGACGCGCAAAACAGCGCGAGTGATAAACTGCACAAAACAGTGCGCTGTGCAAAACAGCGGGAGTGATAAACTGCACAAAACAATGCGCTGTGCAAAACAGGGCGAGTGTAAACTGCACAAAACAATGCGATGCGCAAAAAGCGCGAGTGTTAAACTGCACAAAACTGTGCGATGCGCAAAACAGCGCTAGTGTAAATTGCACAAAATAGTGCGACGCGCAAAAAAGCGCGAGTGATAAACTACAGAAAACAGCGATGTGCAAAACAGCGCGACTGTAAACTGCCCAAAATAGTGCGAGTGTAAACTGCACAAAACAGTGCGCTGCACAAAACAGCGCGAGTGTAAACTGCACAAAACAGTGCTCCGCGCAAAACAGCGCGAGTGATAAACTGGACAAAACAGTGCGCTTCGCAAAACCGCGGGAGTGATAAACTGCACAAAACAGTGCGCTACGCAAAACAGCGCGAGTGATTAACTGCACAAAACAGTGCGATGCGCAAAAAGCGCGAGTGATAAACTGCACAAAACAGTGCGATGCGCAAAAAGCGCGAGTGATAAACTGCACAAAACAGTGCCATGCGCAAAACCGGGCGACTGTAAACAGCCCAAAACAGTGCGATGCGCGAAAGGGCGCGAGTGTAAACTGCACAAAACAGTGCGCTGCGAAAAGAGCGCGAGTGTAAACTGCACAAAACTGTGCGCCGCGCAAAACAGCGCGAGTGATAAACTGCGCAAAATACTGCGCTGCGCAAAATAGCGCTAGTGATAAACTGCACAAAATAGTGCGATGCCCGAAATAGCGTGAGTGTAAACTGCACAAAACAGTGCGCTGCACCAAACATCGCGAGCGATAGACTGCACAAAACAGCGCGAGTGATAAACTGCACAAAACAGTGCGCTGCGCGAAACAGCGCGAGGGATAAACTGCACAAAACAGTGCGCGGCGCCAAACAGCGCGAGCGATAAACTGCGCAAAACAGTGCGACGCGCAAAACAGCGCGAGTGATATACTCCACAAAACAGGGCGCTGCACAAAACAGCGGGAGTGATAAACTGCACAAAACAGTGCGCTGCGCAAAACAGCGGGAGTGATAAACTGTACAAAAACAGTGCGATGCGCAAAATAGCGCGAGTGTAAACTGCACAAAACAGTGCGATGCGCAAAAAATCGCGAGTGATAAACTGTACAAAACAGTGCGATGCCCAAAACAGCGCAAGTGTGTGTAAACTGCAAAAAATATGCGTGCTCTGCGCAAAAGAGCGCGAGTGATAAACTGCACAAAACAGTGCGCTGCGCAAAACAGCGGGAGTGTAAAACTGCACAAAACTGTGCGATGCGCAAAACTGCGCTAGTGTAAAACTGCACAAAACAGTGCGATGCGCAAAAAGCGCGAGTGAGAAACTGCACAAAACAGTGCGATGCGCAAAACAGCGCGACTGTAAACTGCCGAAAATAGTGCGATGCGCAAAAGTGCGCGAATGTAAACTGCACAAAACAGTGCGCTGCGCAAAACAGCGCGAGTGTAAACTGCACAAAACAGTGCGCTGCGCAATACAGCGCGAGTGATAAACTGCGCAAAACACTGCGCTGCGCAAAACAGCACGAGTGATAAACTGCACAAAACAGTGCGATGCCCGAAACAGCGCGAGTGTAAACTGCACAAAACAGTGCACTGCGGTAAACAGCGCGAGCGATAGACTGCACAAAACAGCGCGAGTGATAAACTGCACAAAACAGTGCGCTGCGCGAAACAGCAGGAGGGATAAACTGCACAAAACAGTACGCTGCGCCAAACAGCACGAGCGATAAACTGCACAAAACAGTGCGATGCGCAAAACAGCGCGAGTGTAAACTGCACAAAATAGTGCGCCGCGCAAAACAGTGCGAGTGATAAACTGCGTAAAACACTGTGCTGCGCAAAACAGCGCGAGTGATAAACTGCACAAAATTGTGCGATGCCCGTAACAGCGCGAGTGTAAACTGCACAAAATAGTGCGTTGCGCCAAACAGCGCGAGCGATAGACTGCACAAAGTAGGCGAAGGATAACTGCACAAAACAGTGCGCTGCGCGAAACAGCGCGAGGGATAAACTGCACAAAATAGTGCGCTGCCAAAACAGCGTGAGCGATAAACTGCACAAAACAGTGCGACGCGCAAAACAGCGCGAGTGATAAACTGCACAAACAGTGCGCTTCGCAAAACAGCGGGAGCAGTCGGAGTGATAACTGCACAAAACAATGCGCTGTGCCAAAACAGGGCGAGTGTAAACTGCACAAAACAATGCGATGCGTAAAAAGCGCGAGTGTTAAACTGCATAAAACTGTGCGATGCGCAAAACAGCGGGAGTGTAAACTGCACAAAACAGTGCGATGTGCAAAACAGCGCGACTGTAAACTGCCCAAAATAGTGCGATGCGCAAAAGAGCGCGAGTGTAAACTGCACAAAACAGTGCGCTGCGCAAAACAGCGGGAGTGATAAACTGCACAAAACAGTGCGATGCGCAAAACAGCGCGAGTGTAAACTTCACAAACAGTGCGATGCGCAAAAAGCGCGAGTGATAAACTGCGCAAAACAGTACGATGAGCAGAACAGCGCGACTGTAAACTGCCCAAAACAATGTGATGCGCAAAAGTGCGCGAGTGTAAACTGTATAAAACAGTGCACTGCGCAAAACAGCGCGGGTGCTAAACTGCACAAAACAGCGCGACGCGCAA
Source organism: Camellia japonica (assembly GCA_030407325.1). NCBI lineage: Eukaryota > Viridiplantae > Streptophyta > Magnoliopsida > Ericales > Theaceae > Camellia > Camellia japonica. The sequence continues at coordinate 3,609 of JAPPVO010007932.1, forward strand.
AACAGCGCGATTGTAAACTTCACAAAACAGTGCGATGCGCAAAACTGCACGAGTGTAAACTGCACAAAATAGTGCGCTGCGCCAAACAGCGCGAGTGATAAACTACACAAAACAGTGGGATGCGCAAAAGGGTGCTAGTGTAAATTGCAGAAAACAGTGCGATGCGCAAATGGCGTGAGTGATAAACTGCACAAAACAGTGCGCTGCGCAAAACAGCGCGAGTGATAAACTGCGCAAAATAGTGCGCTGCGCAAAACAGCGCGAGTGATAAACTGCCCAAAACAGTGCGATGCCCAAAAACAACGCGAGTGTAAACTGCACAAAACAGTGCGCTGTGCATAACAGCGCGAGTGTTAAACTGCACAAAACAGTGCGATGCGCAAAACAGCGCGAGTGTAAACTGCACAAAATAGTGCGATGCCCGAAACAGCGCGAGTGTAAACTGTACAAAACAGTGCGCTGCGCTAAATAGCGCGAGCGATAAACTACACAAAATAGTGCGATGCAGAAACCCGCGCGATTGTAAACTGCACAAAACAGTGCGATGCGCAGAACAGCGCGACTGTAAACTGCCCAAAATAGTGTGATGCGCAAAAGTGCGCGAGTGTAAACTGCACAAAAGAGTGCGCTGCGCAAAATAGCGCGGCGAGTGATAAATTGCGCAAAACCGTGCGCTACGCAAAACAGTGCGGGTGATATAAACTGCCCAAAACAATGCGATGCCAAAACAATGCGAGTGTAAACTGCACAAAACAGTGCGCTGTGCAAAAGAGCGCGAGGGATAAATGCACAAAACAGTACGATGCCCGAAACAGCGCGAGTGTAACCTGCACAAAATAGTACGCTGCGCAAAACCGCGAGCGATAACTACACAAAACAGTGCGATGCGTAAAACAGCGCGGCAGTAGTAAACTGGACAAAACAGTGCGCTGCGCAAAATAGCGCGAGTGATAAATTGCGCAAAATAGTGCGCTGCGCAAAAAAGCGCGAGTGATAAACTGCCCAAAACAATGCGATGCCCAAAACAGCGCGAGTGTAAACTGTAAAAAACAGTGCGCTGCGCAAAACAGCGGGAGTGATAAACTGCACAAAACAGTGCGATGCGCAAAACAGCGGGAGTGTAAACTGCACAAAACAGTGCGATGCGCAAAACAGCGCTAGTGTAAACTGCACAAAACAGTGGGATGCGCAAAAAGCACGAGTGATAAACTGCACAAAACAGCGCGATGTGCAAAACAGCGCGATTGTAAACTGCCAAACAGTGCGATGCGCAAAAGAGCGCGAGTGTAAACTGCACAAAACAGTGCGCTGCACAAACAGCGCGAGTGTAAACTGCACAAAACAGTGCTCCGTGCAAAACAGCGCGAGTGATAAAACTGCAAAAACAGTGCGCTGCCGCAAAATCAGCGGGAGTGATAAACTGCACAAAACAGTGCGCTGCGTAAAACAGCGCGAGTGATAAACTGCACAAAACAGTGCGATGCGCAAAAAGCGCGAGTGATAAACTGCACAAAACAGTGCGATGCGCAAAAAACGCGAGTGATAAACTGCACAAAACAGTGCCATGCGCAAAACCGCGCGACTGTAAACTGCCCAAAACAGTGCGATGCGCGAAAGAGCGCGAGTGTAAACTGCACAAAACAGTGCGCTGCAAAAACAGCGCGAGTGTAAACTGCACAAAACTGTGCGCCGCGCAAAACAGCGCGAGTGATAAACTGCGCAAAATACTGCGCCGCGCAAAATAGCGCGGGTGATAAACTGCACAAAACAGTGCGATGCCCGAAATAGCGTGAGTGTAAACTGCGCAAAATAGTGCGCGGCACCAAACAGCGCGAGCGATAGACTGCACAAAACAGCGCGAGTGATAAACTGCACAAAACAGTGCGCTGCGCGAAACAGCGCGAGGGATAAACTGCACAAAACAGTGCGCGGCGCCAAACAGCGCGAGCGATAAACTGCGCAAAACAGTGCGACGCGCAAAACAGCGCGAGTGATATACTCCACAAAACAGGGCGCTGCGCAAAACAGCGGGAGTGATAAACTGTACAAAACAGTGCGATGCGCAAAATAGCGCGAGTGTAAACTGCACAAAACAGTGCGATGCGCAAAAATCGCGAGTGATAAACTGTACAAAACAGTGCGATGCGCAGAACAGCGCGACTGTAAACTGCCCAAAACAGTGTGATGCGCAAAAGTGCGCGAGTGTAAACTGCATAAAATAGTGCGCTGCGCAAAACAGCGCGGGTGCTAAACTGCACAAAACAGCGCGACGCGCAAAATAGCGCGAGTGTAAACTGCACAAAATAGTGCGCTGCGCCAAACAGCGCGAGTGATAAACTGCACAAAACAGTAGGATGCACAAAATGGTGCTAGTGTAAACTGCATAAAACAGTGCGACGCGCAAATGGCGTGAGTGATAAACTGCACAAAACAGTGCTCTGCGCAAAACAGCGAGAGTGATAAACTGCGCAAAACACTACGCTGCGCAAAACAGCACGAGTGTAAACTGTACAAAACAATGCGATGCCCGAAACAGCGCGAGTGTAAATTGCGCAAAACAATGCGCTACGCCAAACAGCGTGAGCGATAAACTGCACAAAACAGTGCGATGCGGAAACCAGCGCGACTGTAAACTGCACAAAACAGTGCGATGCGAAAAATGGTGCGAGAGTAAACCGTACAAGACAGTGCGATGCGCAAAACAGCGCGAGTGATAAACAGCACAAAATAGTGCGATGCGCAAAACAGCGAGAGTGTAAACTGCACAAAACAGTGCGCTGCGCAAAACAGCGCGAGTGATAAACTGCGCAAAACAGTGCGCTGCGCAAAACAACACGAGCGATAAACTGCACAAAACAGTGCGATGCCCGAAACAGCGCGAGTGTAAACTGCACAAAATAGTACGCTGCGCCAAACAGCGCGAGCGATAAACTGCACAAAACAGTGAGATGCGGAAAACAGCGCAACTGTAAACTGCACAAAACAGTGCACTGCGCAAAACAGCGCGAGTGATAAACAGCGCAAAACAGTCCGATGCGCCAAACAGTGCGAGTGTAAACTACACAAAACAGTGCGCTGCGCAAAACAGCGCGAGTGATAAATTGCGCAAAACAGTGTGATGCGCAAATCAGCGCGAGTCTAAACTGCACAAAACAGTGCGCTGCGCAAAACAGCGCGAGTGATAAACTGCCCAAAACAGTGCGCTGCGCAAAACATCAAGAGTGATAAACTGCGCAAAACAGTGTGCTACGCAAAACAGCGCGAGTGATTAACTGCCCAAAACAGTGCGATACCCAAAACAGCACGAGTGTAAACTGCACAAAATAGGGCGCTGCGCAAAACAGCACGAGTGTAAACGGCACGAAACAGTGCGCTACGCAAAACAGCGCGAGTGATAAACTGCACAAAACAGTGCGCTGCGCGAAATAGCGCGAGTGGTAAAATACACAAAACAGTGCTTTGCGCCAAACAGCGAGAGTGATGAACTGCACAAAACAGGGCGATGCGCAAAACAACGCGAGTGTAAACTGCAGAAAACAGTGCGCTGCGCAAAACAGAGCGAGTGATAAACTGCACAAAATAGTGCGCTGCAGAAAACAGCGCGAGGGTAAACTGCACAAAACAGTGCGCTGCGCAAAACAACGCGAGTGATAAACTGCACAAAACAGTGTGATGCGCAAATGGCGCGAGTGATAAACTGCACCAAACAGTGCGATGCGCAAAACAACGCGAGTGTAAACTGCACAAAACAGTGCGCTGCGCAAAACAGCGGGAGTGATAAACTGCGCAAAACAGTGCGATGCGCAAATCAGCGCGAGTGTAAACTGCACAAAACAATGCGCTGCGCAAAACAGCGCGAGTGATAAACTGTCCAAAACAGTGCGCTGCGGAAAACAGCGAGAGTGATAAACTGTGCAAAACAGTGTGCTCCGCAAAACAGCGCGACTGATAAACTGCCCAAAACAGTGCGATGCCCAAAACAGCGCGAGTGTAAACTGCACAAAAGAGGGCGCTGCGCAAAACAGCACGAGTGATAAACTGCACAAAACAGTGCGATGCGCAAAACAGCGCGAGTGTAAACGGCTCAAAACAGTGCGCTGCGCAAAACAGCGCGAGTGATAAACTGCACAAAATAGTGCGCTGCGCGAAACTGCGCGAGTGATAAAATGCACAAAACAGTGCGCTGCGCCAAACAGCGAGAGTGATGAACTGTACAAAACAGGGCGATGCGCAAAACAGCGCTAGTGTAAACTGCACAAAACAGTGCGCTGCGCAAAACAGAGCGAGTGATAAACTGCACAAAACAGTGCGCTGCGGAAAACAGCGCGAGGGTAAACTACACAAAACAGTGCGCTGCGCAAAACAACGCGAGTGATATACTGTACAAAATAGTGCGATGCGCAAAACAGCGCTAGTGTAAACTGCGCAAAACAGTGCGATGGGCAAATGGCGCGAGTGATAAACTGCACTAAACAGTGCGATGCGCAAAACAGCGCGAGTGTAAACTACGCAAAACGGCGCGAGTGTAAACTGCACAAAACAGTGCGATACGCAAAAAGCGCGAGTGATAAACTGCACCAAACAGTGCGATGCGCAAAACAGCGCGACTGTAAACTGCCCAAAACAGTGCGATGCGCGAAAGAGCGCGAGTGTAAACTGCACAAAACAGTGCGCTGCGCAAAACAGCGCGAGTGTAAACTGCACAAAACAGTGCGCCTCGCAAAACAGCGCGAGTGATAAACTGCGCAAAACACTGCGCTGCGCAAAACAGCCCGAGTGATAAACTGCACAAAACAGTGCGATGCCCGAAATAGCGTGAGTGTAAACTACACAAAACAGTGCGCTGCGCCAAACAGCGCGAGCGATAGACTGCACAAAACAGCGCGAGTGATAAACTGCACAAAACAGTGCGCTGCGCGAAACAGGGCGAGGGATAAACTGTACAAAACAGTGCGCTGCGCCAAACAGCGCGAGCGATAAACTGCGCAAAACAGTGCGACGCGCAAAACAGCGCTAGTGTAAACTGCACAAAATAGTGCGATGCGCAAAAATCGCGAGTGATAAACGGTACAAAATAGTGCGATGCGCAGAACAGCGCGACTGTAAACTGCCCAAAACAGTGTGATGCGCAAAAGTGCGCGAGTGTAAACTGCATAAAACAGTGCGCTGCGCAAAACAGCGCGGGTGCTAAACTGCACAAAACAGCGCGACGCGCAAAACAGCGCGAGTGTAAACTGCACAAAATAGTGCGCTGCGCCAAACAGCGCGCGTGAGAAACTGCACAAAACAGTAGGATGCGCAAAACAGTGCTAGTGTAAACTGCACAAAACTGTGCGACGCGCAAATGGCGTGAGTGATAAACTGCACAAAACAGTGCGCTGCGCAAAACAGCGCGAGTGATAAACTGCGCAAAACAGTGCGCTGCGCAAAACAGCACGAGGGATAAACTGCACAAAACAGTGCGATGCTCGAAACAGCGCGAGTGTAAACTGTACAAAATAGTACGCTGCGCCAAATAGCGCGAGGTATAAGCTGCACAAAACAGTGCGATGCGTAAAACAGCGCGACTGTAAACTGCACAAAACAGTGCGCTGCGCAAAACAGCGCGAGTGATAAACTGCGCAAAACAGTGCGATGCGTAAAACAACGTGAGTGTAAACTACACAAAACAGTGCGCTGCGCAAAACAGCGCGAGTGATAAACTGTGCAAAACAGTGCGATGCGCAAGTCAGCGCGAGTGTAAACTGCACAAAACAGTGCGCTGCGCAAAACAGCGCGAGTGATAAACTGCCCAAAACAGTGCGCTGCGCAAAATAGCGAGAGTGATAAACTGCGGAAAACAGTGTGCTACGCAAAACAGCGCGAGTGATAAACTGCCCAAAACAGTGCGATGCCCAAAACAGCGCGAGTGTAAACTGCACAAAACAGGGCGCTGCGCAAAACAGCACGAGTGATAAACTGCACAAAACAGTGCGATGCGCAAAACAGTGCGAGTGTAAATGGCACAAAACAGTGCGCTGCGCGAAACAGCGTGAGTGATAAAATGCACACAACAGTGCACTGCGCAAAACAGAGCGAGTGATAAACTGCACAAAACAGTGCGATGCGCAAAATGGTGCGTGCGTAAACTGCACAAAACAGTGCGCTGCGCAAAACAACGCGAGTGATATACTGCACAAAACAGTGCGATGTGCAAAACAGCGCTAGTGTAAACTGCACAAAACAGTGCGATCTGCAAATGGCGCGAGTGATAAACTGCACCAAAACAGTGCGATGCGCAAATGGCGCGAGTGATAAACAGCGCGAGTGAGTGTAAACTGCAAAAAACAGTGCGCTGCGCAAAACAGCGGGATGCGCAAAACAGCGGGAGTGTAAACTGCACAAAACAGTGCGATGCGCAAAACAGCGCTAGTGTAAACTACACAAAACAGTTCGATGCGCAAAAAGCGCGAGTGATAAACTGCACAAAACAGTGCGATGCGTAAAACAGCGCGACTGTAAACTGAACAAAACAGTGCGATGTGCAAAATAGCGTGAGTGTAAACTGCACAAAAAAGTGCGCTGCGCAAAACAGCGCGAGTGATAAACTGCGCAAAATAGTGCGCTGCGCGAAACAACGCGAGTGATAAACTGCCCAAAACAGTGCAATGCTCAAAACAGCGCGAGTGTAAACTGCAAAAAACAGTCCGCTGCGCAAAAGAGCGCGAGTGATAAACTGCACAAAACAGTGCGATGCGCAGAACAGCGGGAGTGTAAGCTGTACAAAACAGTGCGATGCGCAAAACAGCGCTAGTGTAAACTGCACAAAACAGTGCGATGCGCAAAAAGCGCGAGTGATAAACTGCACTAAACAGTGCGAAGCGCAAAACAGCGCGACTGTAAACTGCCCAAAACAGTGCGATGCGCAAAAGAGCGCGAGTGTAAACTGCATAAAACAGTGTGCTGCGCAAAACAGCGCGAGTGTAAACTGCACAAAACAGTGCGCAGCGCAAAAGAGCGCGAGTGATAAACTGCACAAAATAGTGCGATGCGCAAAACAGCGGGAGTGATAAACTGCACAAAATAGTGCGCTGCGCAAAACAGCGGGAATGATAAGCTGCACAAAACAGTGCGATGCGTAAAACAGCGCGAGTGTAAACTGCACAAAACAGTGCGATGCGCAAAAAGCGCGAGTGATAAACTGCACAAAACAATGCGATGCGCAGAACAGCGCGACTGTAAACTGCCCAAAATAGTGTGATGCGCAAAAGTGCGCGAGTGTAAACTGCACAAAACAGTGCGCTGCGCAAAACAGCGCGAGTGATAAACTGCGCAAAACAGTGCGCTGCGCAAAACAGCGCGAGGGATAAACTGCCCGAAACAGTGCGATGCGCAAAACAGCGCGAGTGTAAACTGCACAAAACAGTGCGCTGCGCAGAACAGCGCGAGTGATAAACTGCACAAAACAGTGCGATGCGCAGACCAGCGCGACTGTAAACTGCACAAAACAGTTGGATGCTCAAAAGTGCGCGAGTGTAAACTGCACAAAACAGTGCGCTGCGTAAAACAACGCGAGTGACAAACTGCGCAAAACAGTGCGATGCACAAAACAGCGCGAGTGTAAACTGCACAAATAGTGTGCTGCGCAAAACAGCGCGAGTGATAAACTGCCCAAAACAGTGCGATGCGCAAAACAGCGCTAGTGTAAACTGCACAAAACAGTGCGATGCGCAAATGGCGCGAGTGATAAACTGCACAAAACAGTGCGATGTGCAAAACAGCGCGAGTGTAAACTGCACAAAAAAGTGCGCTGCGCAAAACAGCACGAGTGATAAACTGCCCAAAACGGTGCGATGCCCAAAACAGTGCGATGCGCAAAAAGCGCGAGTGATAAACTGCACAAAACAGTGTGATGCGCAGAACAGCACGACTGTAAACTACCCAAAACAGTGTGATGCGCAAAAGTGCGCGAGTGTAAATTGCACAAAACAGCGCCAGTGATAAACTGCGCAAAACAGTGCGCTGCGCAAAACAGCGTGAGGGATAAACTGCCCGAAACAGTGCGATGCGCAAAACAGCGCGAGTGATAAACTGCACAAAACAGTGCGATGCGCAAAATAGCGCGAGTGTAAATTGCACAAAACAGTGCGCTGCACAAAACAGCGTGAGTGATAAACTGCACAAAACAATGCGATGCGCAAAACAGCCCGAGTGTAAACTACACAAAACAGTGCGCTGCGCAAAACAGCGCGAGTGATAAACTGCGCAAAATAGTGCGCTGCGCAAAACAGCGCGAGGGTTGAACTGCACAAAACAGTGCGATGCCCGAAACAGCACGGGCGATAAACTGCGCAAAACAGTGCGATGCGCCAAACAGCGCGAGTGTAAACTGCGCAAAATAGTGCGCTGCGCAAAACAGCGGGAGTGATAAACTGCACAAAATAGTGCATTGCGCAAAACTGCGCGAGTGATAAACTGCCCAAAACAGTGCGCTGCGCAAAACAGTGCGAGTGATAAACTGCACAAAACAGTGCGCTGCGCAAAACAGCGCGAGTGATAAACTGCGCAAACAGTGCGCTGCGCAAAACAGCGAGAGTGATATACTGCCCAAAACAGTGCGATGCCCAAAGCAGCGCGAGTGTAAACTGCACAAAACAGTGTGATGTGCAAAACAGCGCGAGCGTAAACTGCACAAAACAGTGCGCTGCGCGAAACAGCGCGAGTGATAAAATGCACAAAACAGTGCGCGGCGCCAAATAGCGAGAGTGATAAACTGCACAAAATAGTTCGATGCGCCAAACATCGCGAGTGTAAACAGCACGAAACAGTGCGCTGCGAAAACAGCGCGAGTGATAAACTGCGCAAAACAATGCGATGCTCAAAACAGCACGAGTGTAAACAGCACAAAACAGTGCGCTGCGCAAAACAGCGCGAGTGATAAAGTTCGCAAAATAGTGCGCTGCGCAAAACAGCGCGAGTGATAAACTACCCAAAACAGTGCGATGCCCAAAACAGCGCGAGTGTAAACTGCACAAAATAGTGCGCTGCGCAAAACAGTGCGATGCGCAAAACAGCGTGAGTGTAAACTGCACAAAACAATGCACTGCGCAAAATAGCGCGAGTGATAAACTTCGCAAAATAGTGCACTGCGCAAAACAGTGCGAGTGACAAACTGCCCAAAACAGTGCGATGCCTAAAATAGCGCGAGTGTAAACTGCACAAAAGAGTGCGCTACGCAAAACAGCGCGACTGTAAACTGCACAAAACAATGCGATGCGCAAAACAGCGCGAGTGTAAACTGCACAAAAAAGTGCGCTGCGCAAAACAGCGCGAGTGATAAACTGCACAAAACAGTGCGATGCGCAAAACAGCCCGAGTGTAAACTGCACAAAACAGTGCGCTGCGCAAAACAGCGCGAGTGATAAACTCCGCAAAATAGTGCGCTGCGCAAAACAGAGCGAGGGATGAACTGCATAAAACAGTGCGATGCCCGAAACAGCGCGGCCGATAAACTGCGCAAAACAGTGCGATACGCCAAACAGCGCGAGTGTAAACTGCGCAAAACAGTGCGCTGCGCAAAACAGCGGGAGTGATAAACTGCCCAAAACAGTGCGCTGCGCAGAATTGCCCAAAACAGTACGCTGTGCAAAACTGCGCGAGTGATAAACTGCACAAAACAGTGCGCTGCGCAAAACAGCGCGAGTGATAAACTGCGCAAAACAGTGCGCTGCGCAAAACAGCGAGAGTGATAAACTGCCCAAAACAGTGCGATGCCCAAACCAGCGCGAGTGTAAACCGCACAAAACAGTGTGATGTGCAAAACAGCACGAGTGTAAACTGCACAAAACAGTGCGCTGCGTGAAACAGCGCGAGTGATAAAATGCACAAAATAGTGCGCTGCGCCAAACAGCGAGAGTGATAAACTGCACAAAACAGTTCGATGCGCAAAACATCGCGAGTGTAAACTGCACGAAACAGTGCGCTGCGAAAACTTCGCAAAACAGTGCGCTGCGCAAAACAGCGCGAGTGATAAACTACCCAAAACAGTGCGATGCCCAAAACAGCGCGAGTGTAAACTGCACAAAACAGTGCACTGCGCAAAACAGCGCGAGTGATAAACTGCCCAAAATAGTGCGATGCGCAAAACAGCGCGAGTGTAAACTGCACAAAACAGTGCGATGCGCAAATGGCGTGAGTGATAAACTGCACAAAACAGTGCGCTGCGCAAAACAGCGAGAGTGATAAACTGCACAAAACAGTGCGATGCGCAAAACAGCGCGAGTGTAAACTGCACAAAACAGTGCGATGCCCGAAACAGCGCGAGTGTAAACTGCACAAAACAGTGCGCTGCGCAAAACAGCGTGAGCGATATACTGCACAAAACAGTGCGATGCGGAAAACAGCGCGAGTGTAAACTGCACAAAACAGTGCGATGCCCAAAACAGCGCGAGTGTAAACTGCACAAAACAGTGCGATGCCCCAAACAGCGCGAGCGATAAACTGCACAAAACAGTGCGATGCGTAAAACAGCGCGAGTGTAAACTGCACAAAACAGTGCGCTGCGCAGAACAGCGCGAGTGATAAACTGCGCAAAACAGTGCGATGCGCAAAACAGCGCGAGTGTAAACTGCACAAAACAGTGCGCTGCGCAAAACAGCGCCAGTGATAAACTGCACAAAACAGTGCGCTGCGCAAAACAGCGCGAGTGATAAACTGCGCAAAACAGTGCGCTGCGCAAAACTGCGCCAGTGATAAACTACCCAAAACTGTGCGCTGCGCAAAACTGCGCCAGTGATAAACTACCCAAAACAGTGCGATGCCCAAAACAGCGCGAGTGTAAACTGCACAAAACACTGCGCTGCACAAAACAACGCGAGTGATAAAATGTGCAAAACAGTGCGATGCCCCAAACAGCGCGAGCGATAAACTGCACAAAACAGTGCGATGCCCGAAACTGCGCGTCTGTAAACTGCACAAAACAGTGCGATCCCCCAAAACAGTGCAGCGGTAAACTGCACAAAATAGTGCGATGCGTTAAACAGCGCGACTGTAAACTGCACAGAACAGTGCGCTGCGCAGAACAGCGCGAGTGATAAACTGTGCAAAACAGTGCGATGCGCAAAACAGCGCGAGTGTAAACTGCACAAAACTGTGCGCTGCGCAAAACAGCGTGAGTGATAAACTGCGCAAAACAGTGCGATGCGCAAAACAGCGCGAGTGTAAACTTCACAAAACAGTGCGCTGCGAAAAACAGCGCGAGTGATAAACTGCACAAAACACTGCGCTGCGCAAAACAGCGCGAGTGATAAACTGCGCAAAACAGTGCGCTCCGCAAAACAGCGGGAGTGATAAACTGCCCAAAACAAAGTGATGCCCAAAACAACGCGAGTGTAAACTGCACAAAACAGTGCGCTGCGCAAAACAGGGCGAGTGATAAACTGCACAAAACAGTGCGACGCGCAAGACAGCGCGAGTGTAAACTGCACAAAATAGTGCGCTACGCAAAACAGCGCGAGTGATAAACTGCACAAAACAGTGCGCTGCGCGAAACAGCACAAGTGATAAAATGCACAAAACAGTGCGCTGCGCCAAACAACGAGAGTGATAAACTGCACAAAACAGTGCGATGCGCAAAACGTCGCGAGTGATAAACTGCCTAAAACAGTGCGCTGCGCAATGCAGCGCGAGTGATAAATTGCGCAAAACAGTGCGATGCGCAAAACAGCACGAGTGTAAACTGCCCAAACAGTCCGCTGCGCAAAACGGCGAGTGATAAACTGCAGAAAACAGTGCGACGCGCAAAACAGCGCGAGTGATAAAATGCACAAAACAGTGCGCTGCGCCAAACAGCGAGAGTGATAAACTGCACAAAACAGGGCGATGCACAAAACATCGCGAGTGTAAACTGCACAAAACAGTGCGCTGCGAAAACAACGCGAGTGATAAACTGCGCAAAAGAGTGCGATGCGCAAAACAGCGCGAGTGTAAACTGCACAAAACAGTGCGATGCGCAAAATAGTGCGAGTGTAAACTGCACAAAACAGTGCGCTGCGCAAAATAGCGCGAGTGATAAACTTCGCAAAACAGTGCGCTGCGCAAAACAACGCGAGTCATAAACTGTCCAAAACAGTGCGATGCCCAAAACAGCGCGAGTGTAAACTGCACAAAACAGTGCGCTGCGGAAAACAGCGCGAGTGTAAACTGCACAAAACAGTGCGATGCGCAAAATAGCGCGAGTGTAAACTGCACAAAACAGTGCGCTGCGCAAAACAGCGCGAGTGATAAACTGCACAAAACAGTGCGATGCGCAAAACAGCGCGAGTGTAAACTGCACAAAAGAGTGCGCTGCGCAAAACAGCGCGAGTGATAAACTGCACAAAACAGTGCGCTGCGCAAAACAGCGCGAGTGATAAACTGCACAAAACAGTGCGATGCCCAAAACAGCGCGAGTGTAAACTGCACAAAACAGTGCGCTGCGCAAAACAGCGCGAGTGTAAACTGCACAAAACAGTGCGATGCGCAAAACAGCGCGAGTGATAAACTGCACAAAACAGTGCGCTGCGCAAAACAGCGCGAGTGATAAACTGCACAAAACAGTGCGATGCGCAAAACAGCGCGAGTGTAAACTGCACAAAACAGTGCGATGCCCGAAACAGCGCGAGTGTAAACTGCACAAAACAGTGCGACGCCTCAAACAGTGCGAGCGATAAACTGCACAAAACAGTGCGATGCGTAAAACAGCGCAACTGTAAACTGCACAAAACAGTGCGATGCGAAAAACAGCGCGAGTGTAAACTGCACAAAACAGTGCGCTGCGCAAAACAGCGCGAGTGTAAACTGCACAAAAGTGCGCTTCGCAAAACAGTGCGAGTGATAAACTGCGCAAAACAGTGTGAGTGATAAACTGCCCAAAACAGTGCGATGCGCAAAACAGCGCGTGTGATAAACTGTCCAAAACAGTGCGATGACCAAAACAGTGCACTACGCAAAACAGTGCGAGTGATAAACTGTCCAAAACAGTGCGATGCCCAAAACAACGCGAGTGTAAACTGCACAAAACAGTGCGCTGCGCAAAACAGCGCGAGTGTAAACTGCCCAAAACAGTCCGCTGCGCAAAACAGGGCGAGTGATAAACTGCAGAAAACAGTGCGACGCGCAAAACAGCGCGAGTGATAAAATGCACAAAACAGTGCGCTGCGCCAAACAGCGAGAGTGATAAACTGCACAAAACAGGGCGATGCACAAAACATCGCGAGTGTAAACTGCACAAAACAGTGCGCTGCGAAAACAACGCGAGTGATAAACTGCGCAAAAGAGTGCGATGCGCAAAACAGCACGAGTGTAAACTGCACAAAACAGTGCGCTGCGCAAAACAGCGCGAGTGATAAACTGCCCAAAACAGTGCGATGCCCAAAATAGCGAGTGTAAACTGCACAAAACAGTGCGCTGCGCAAAACAGCGCGAGTGATAAACTGCACAAAACAGTGCGATGCGCAAAACAGCGCGAGTGTAAACTGCACAAAACAGTGGGATGCGCAAAACAGCGCGAGTGATAACTGCACAAAATAGTGCGATGCGCAAATGGCGTGAGTGATAAACTGCACAAAACAGTGCGCTGCGCAAAACAGCGCGAGTGATAAACTGGACAAAACAGTGCGATGCGCAAAACAGCGCGAGTGTAAACTGCACAAAACAGTGCGACGCTCCAAACAGCGCGAGCGATAAACTGCACAAAATAGTGCGATGCGTAAAACAGCGCGACTGTAAACTGTAAAAAACAGTGCGATGCGTAAAACAGCGCGACTGTAAGTTGCACAAAACAGTGCGCTGCGCAAAACAGCGGGAGTTACAAACTACACAAAACAGTGCGCTGCGCAAAACAGCGCGAGTGATAAACTGCGCAAAACAGTGCGCTGCGCAAAACAGCGCGAGTGATAAACTGCCCGAAACAGTGGGTTGCGCAAAACAGTGCGAGTGATAAACTACCCAAAACAGTGCGATGCGCAAAACAGCGCGTGTGATAAACTGCCCAAAACAGTGCGATGCCCAAAACAGTGCACTGTGCAAAACAGCGCGAGTGATAAACGGCCCAAAATAGTGCGATGCCCAAAACAGCGCGAGTGTAAACTGCACAAAACAGTGCGCTGTGCAAAACAACGCGAATGTAAACTGCACAAAACAGTGCGATGCGCAAAACAGCGCGAGTGTAAACTGCACAAAACAGTGCGATGCGCAAAACAGTGCGAGTGTAAACTGCACAAAACAGTGCGCTGCGCAAAATAGCGCGAGTGATAAACTTCGCAAAACAGTGCGCTGCGCAAAACAACGCGAGTCATAAACTGTCCAAAACAGTGCGATGCCCAAAACAACGCGAGTGTAAACTGCACAAAACAGTGCGCTGCGGAAAACAGCGCGAGTGTAAACTGCACAAAACAGTGCCATGTGCAAAATAGCGCGAGTGTAAACTGCACAAAACAGTGCGCTGCGCAAAACAGCGCGAGTGATAAACTGCGCAAAACAGTGCGATGCGCAAAACAGCGCGAGTGTAAACTGCACAAAATAGTGCGCTGCGCAAAACAGCGCGAGTGATAAACTTCGCAAAACAGTGCGCTGCGCAAAACAGCGCGAGTGATAAACTGCACAAAACAGTGCGATGCCCAAAACAGCGCGAGTGTAAACTGCACAAAACAGTGCGCTGCGCAAAACAGCGCGAGTGTAAACTGCACAAAACAGTGCGATGCGCAAAACAGCGCGAGTGATAAACTGCACAAAACAGTGCGTGCGCAAAACAGCGCGAGTGATAAACTGCACAAAACAGTGCGCTGCGCAAAACAGCGCGAGTGATAAACTGCACAAAACAGTGCGATGCGCAAAACAGCGCGAGTGTAAACTGCACAAAACAGTGCGATGCCCAAAACAGCGCGTGTGTAAACTGCACAAAACAGTGCGACGCCTCAAACAGTGCGAGCGATAAACTGCACAAAACAGTGCGATGCGTAAAACAGCGCAACTGTAAACTGCACAAAACAGTGCGATGCGGAAAACAGCGCGAGTGTAAACTGCACAAAACAGTGCGCTGCTCAAAACAGCGCGAGTGTAAACTGCACAAAACAGTGCGCTTCGCAAAACAGTGCGAGTGATAAACTGCGCAAAACAGTGTGAGTGATAAACTGCCCAAAACAGTGCGATGCGCAAAACAGCGCGTGTGATAAACTGCCCAAAACAGTGCGATGACCAAAACAGTGCACTACGCAAAACAGTGCGAGTGATAAACTGTCCAAAACAGTGCGATGCCCAAAACAGCGCGAGTGTAAACTGCACAAAACAGTGCGCTGCGCAAAACAGCGCGAGTGTAAACTGCACAAAACAGTGCGATGCGCAAAACAGCGTGAGTGTAAACTGCACAAAACAGTGCGCTGCGCAAAACAGCGCGAGTGATGACCTCCGCAAAACAGTGCGATGCGCAAAACAATGCGAGTGTCAACTGCACAAAACAGTGCGCTGCGCAAAACAGCGCGAGTGATAAACTTCGCAAAACATGCGCTGCGCAAAACAACGCGAGTGATAAACTGCCCAAAACATGCGATGCGCAAATGGCGTGAGTGATGAACTGCAAAAAATAGTATGCTGCGCAAAACAGCGAGAGTGATAAACTGTACAAAACACTGCGATGCGCAAAACAGCGCGAGTGTAAACTGCACAAAATAGTGCGATGCCCGAAACAGCGCGAGTGTAAACTGCACAAAACAAGGCGACGCCCAAACAAAGCGCGAGCGATAAACTACACAAACAGTGCGATGCGTAAAACAGCGCGACTGTAAACAGCACAAAATAGTGCGCTGCACAGAACAGCGCGAGCGTAAACTGCGCAAAACAGTGCGATGCGCGAAACAGCACGTGTGTAAACTGCAAAAAACAGTGCGCTGCGCAAAACAGCGCGAGTGATAAACTGCACAAAACAGTGCGATGCGCAAAACAGCGCGAGTGTAAACTGCACAAAAAAGTGTGCTGCGCAAAACAGCGCGAGTGATAAACTGCCCAAAACAGTGCGCTGCGCAAAACAGCGCGAGTGATAAACTGCGCAAAACAGTGCGCTGCGCAAAACAGCGCGAGTGATAAACTGCCCAAAACAGTGCGATGCCCAAAACAGTGCACTACGCAAAACAGTGCGAGTGATAAACTGTCCAAAACAGTGCGATGCCCAAAACAGCGCGAGTGTAAACTGCACAAAACAGTGCGCTGCGCAAAACAGCGCGAGTGTAAACTGCACAAAACAGTGCGATGCGCAAAACAGCGCGAGTGTAAACTGCACAAAACAGTGCGCTGCGCAAAACAGCGCGAGTGATAAACTCCGCAAAACAGTGCGATGCGCAAAACAATGCGAGTGTCAACTGCACAAAACAGTGCGCTGCGCAAAACAGCGCGAGTGATAAACTTCGCAAAACAGTGCGCTGCGCAAAACAGCGCGAGTGATAAACTGCCCAAAACAGTGCGATGCGCAAATGGCGTGAGTGATGAACTGCAAAAAACAGTATGCTGCGCAAAACAGCGAGAGTGATAAACTGTACAAAACACTGCGATGCGCAAAACAGCGCGAGTGTAAACTGCACAAAATAGTGCGATGCCCGAAACAGCGCGAGTGTAAACTGCACAAAACAAGGCGACGCCCCAAACAGCGCGAGCGATAAACTACACAAAACAGTGCGATGCGTAAAACAGCGCGACTGTAAACAGCACAAAATAGTGCGCTGCACAGAACAGCGCGAGCGATAAACTACGCAAAACAGTGCGATGCGCGAAACAGCACGTGTGTAAACTGCAGAAAACAGTGCGCTGCGCAAAACAACGCGAGTGATAAACTGCACAAAACAGTGCGATGCGCAAAACAGCGCGAGTGTAAACTGCACAAAACAGTGTGCTGCGCAAAACAGCGCGAGTGATAAACTGCCCAAAACAGTGCGCTGCGCAAAACAGCGCGAGTGATAAACTGCGCAAAACAGTGCGCTGCGCAAAACAGCGCGAGTGATAAACTGCCCAAAACAGTGCGATGCCCAAAACAGCGCGAGTGTAAACTGCACAAAACAGTGCGCTGCGCAAAACAGGGCGAGTGATAAACTGCCCAAAATAGTGCGATGCGCAAAACAGCGCGTGTGTAAACTGCACAAAACAGTGCGCTGCGCAAAACAGCGCGAGTGATAACCTGCGCAAAACAGTGCGATGCACAAAATAGCGCGAGTGTGAACTGCACAAAACAGTGCACTGCCCGAAACAGCGCGAGTGTAAACTGCACAAAACAGTACGCTGCGCAGAACAGCGCGAGTGATATACAGCCCAAAACAGTACGATGCCCAAAACAGCGCGAGTGTAAACTACACAAAACAGTGCGCTGCGCAAAATAGCGGGAGTGATAAATTGCACCAAACAGTGCGCTACGCAAAACAACGCGAGTGTAAACTGCACAAAATAGTGCGCTGTCCAAAACAGCGCGAGTGATAAACTGCGCAAAACAGTGCGATGCCGCAAATAGCACGAGCGATAAACTGCACAAAACATTGCGATGCCCAAAACAGCGCGAGTGTAAACTGCACAAAACGGTGCGCTGCGCAAAACAGCGCGAGTGATAAACGGCAAAAAACAGTGCGCTGCGCAAAGCAGCGCGAGTGATAAACTGTGCAAAACAGTGCGTTGTGCAAAACAACGCGAGTGATAAACTGCCCAAAACAGTGCGATGCCCAAAACAGCGTGAGTGTAAACTACACAAAATAGTGCGATGCAAAAAATGGCGCGAGTGTAAACTGCACAAAACAGTGCGATGCGTAAAACAGCGCGACTGTAAACAGCACAAAACAGTGCGCTGCACAGAACAGCGCGAGTGATAAACTGCGCAAAACAGTACGATGCGCGAAACAGCACGTGTGTAAACTGCAGAAAACAGTGCGCTGCGCAAAACAGCGCGAGTGATAAACTGCACAAAACAGTGCGATGCGCAAAACAACGCGAGTGTAAATTGCGCAAAACAGTGCGATGCGCAAAAAAGCGCGAGTGTAAACTGCGCAAAACAGTGCGCTGCGCAAAACAGCGCGAGTGATAAACTGCCCAAAATAGTGCGCTGCGCAAAACAGCGCGAGTGATAAACTGCGTAAAACAGTGCGCTACGCAAAACAGCGCGAGCGATAAACTGCCCGAAACAGTGCGATGCCCAAGACAGCGCGAGTGTAAACTGCACAAAAAAGTACGCTGCGCAAAACAGCACGAGTGATAAACTACACAAAACAGTGTGATGCGCAAAACAACGCGAGGGTAAACTGCACAAAACAGTGCGCTGCGCAAAACAGCGCGAGGGATAAACTGCACAAAACAGTACGATGTCCGAAATAGCGTGAGCGATAAACTGCGCAAAACAGTGCGATGCGCCAAATTGCGCGAGTGATAAACTGCACAAAACAGTGTGCTGCGCAAAACAGCGCGAGAAACTGCGCAAAACATTGCGCTGCGCAAAACAGCGCGAGTGATAAACTGCGCAAAACAATGTGCTGCCCAAAACAGCGCGAGTGATAAACTGCGCAAAACAGTGCACTGCGCAAAACTGCGCGAGTGATAAGTTGCCCAAAACAGTGCGATGCCCAAAACAGCGCGAGTGTAAGCTGCACAAAACAGTGCGCTGCACAAAACAGGGCGAGTGATAAACTGCAGAAAGTAGTGTGATGCGCAAAACAGCGCGAGTGTAAACTGCACAAAATAGTGCGCTGCGCAAAACAGCGCGAGTGATAAACTGCACGAAATAGTGCACTGCGCGAAACAGCGCGAGTGATAAAATGCACAAAACAGTGCGCTGTGCCAAACAGCGAGAGTGATAAACTGCACAAAACAGTGCGATGCGCAAAACATCGCGAGTGGAAACTGCACAAAACAGTGCGCTGCGAAAACAGCGCGAGTGATAAACTGCGCAAAACAGTGTGATGCGCAAAACAGCACGAGTGTAAACTGCACAAAATAGTGCGCTGCGCAAAACAGCGCGAGTGATAAACTGCCCAAAACAGTGCGTTGCGTAAAACATCGCGAGTGATAAACTTCGCAAAACAGCCCTAGTGATAAACTGCCCAAAACAGTGCGATGCCCAAAACAGCACGAGTGTAAACTGCACAAAACAGTGCACTACGCAAAACATCGGAGTGATAAATTGCACAAAACAGTGCGATGCGCAAAACAGCGCGAGGGTAAACTGCACAAAACAGTGGGATGCGCAAAACAGAGCGAGTGATAACTGCACAAAACAGTGCCATGCGCAAATGGCGTGAGTGATAAACTGCACAAAACCGTGCGCTGCGCAAAACAACGAGAGTGATAAACTGCACAAAACAGTGCGATGCGCAAAACAGCGCGAGTGTAAACTGCACAAAACAGTGCGATGCCCGAAACAACGCGAGTGTAAACTGCACAAAACAGTGCGACGCCCCAAACAACGCGAGCGATAAACTGCACAAAACAGTGCGATGCGTAAAACAGCGCGACTGTAAACTGCACAAAACAGTGCACTGCGCAGAACAGCGAGAGTGATAAACTGCGCAAAAAAGTGCGATGCGCAAAACAGCCCCAGTGTAAACTGCATAAAATAGTGCGCTGCGCATAACGGCACGAGTGATAAACTGCACAAAACAGTGCGATGCGCAAAACAGCGCGAGTGTAAACTGCGCAAAACAGTGCGCTACGCAAAACAGCGCGAGTGATAAGCTGCACAAAACAGTGCCCTGCGCAAAACAGCGCGAGTGATAAACTGTGCAAAACAGTGCGCTGCGCAAAACAGCACTAGTGATAAACTGCCCAAAACAGTGCGATGCCCAAAACAGCGCGATGCCCAAAACAGCGCGAGTGTAAACTGCACAAAACAGTGCACTGCGCAAAACAGTGCGACTGATAAACTGCCCAAAACAATGCGATGCGCAAAACAGCGCGTGTGATAAACTCCCCAAAACAGTGCGATGCCCAAAACAGTGCACTGCGCAAAACAGCGCGAGTGATAAACTGCCCAAAACAGTGCGATGCCCAAAAAAGCGCGAGTGTAAACTGCACAAAACAGTGCGATGCGCAAAACAGTGCGAGTGTAAACAGTATAAACAGTGCGCTGCGCAAAACAGCGCGAGTGTAAATTGCACAAAACAGTGCGCTGCTCAAAACGGCGCGAGTGATAAACTGCCCAAAACAGTGCGATGCCCAAAACTGCGCGAGTGTAAACCGCACAAAATAGTGCGCTGCGCAAAACAGCGCGAATGTAAACTGCACAAAATAGTGCGATGCGCAAAACAGCGCGAGTGTAAACTGCACAAAACAGTGCGCTGCGCAAAACAGCGCGAGTGATGAACTGCGCGAAACAGTGCGATGCGCAAAACAGCGCGAGTGTAAACTGCACAAAACAGTGCGCTGCGCAAAACAGCGCGAGGGATAAACTGCACAAAACAGTGCGATGCCCGAAACAACGCGAGTGTAAACTGCACAAAACAGTGCGATGCCCTAAACAGCGCGAGCGATAAACTGCACAAAACAGTGCGATGCGTAAAACAGCGCGACTGTAAACTGCACAAAACAGTGCGCTGCGCAGAACAGCGCGAGTGATAAACTGCGCAAAACAGTGCGATGCGCAAAACAGTACGAGTTTAAACTGCATAAAACAGTGCGCTGCGCAAAACAGCGCGAGTGATAAACGGCACAAAAAAGTGCGATGGGTAAAACAGCGCGAGTGTAAACTGCGCAAAACAGTGCGATGCGCAAAACAGTGCGAGTGTAAACTGCCCAAAACAGGGCGCCGCCCAAAACAGCGCGAGTGATAAGCTGCACAAAACAGTGCGTTGCGCAAAACAGCGCGAGTGTAAACTGCACAAAACTGTGCGCTGCGCGAATCAGCGCGAGTGATAAACTGCGCAAAACAGTGCGCTGCGAAAAATGGCATGAGTGTAAAGTGCACAAAACAGTGCGCTGCGCCAAACAGCGAGAGTGATAAACTGCACAAAACAGTGCGATGCACAAAACATCGCGAGTGTAAACTGCACAAAACAGTGCGCTGCGAAAACAGCGCGAGTGATAAACTGCGCAAAACAGTGCGATGCGCAAAACAGCGCGAGTGTAAACTGCACAAAACAGTGGGATGCGCAAAACAGCGCGAGTGATAACTGCACAAAACAGTGCGATGCGCAAATGGCGTGAGTGATAAACTGCACAAAACAGTGCGCTGCGCAAAACAGCGCGAGTGATAAACTGCCCAAAACAGTGCGATGCCCAAAACCGCACGAGTGTAAACTGCACAAAACAGTGGGATGCGAAAAATAACGCGAGTGATAATTGCACAAAACAGTGCGATGCACAAATGGCGTGAGTCATAAACTGCACAAAACAGTGCGCTGCGCAAAACAGCGCGAGCGATAAACTGCACAAAACAGTGCGCTGCGCAAAACAGCGTGAGTGATAAACTGCGCAAAACAGTGCGATGCGCAAAACAGCGCGAGTGTAAACTGCACAAAACAGTGCGCTGCGCAAAACAGCGCGAGTGATAAACTTCGCAAAACAGTGCGCTGCGCAAAACAGCGCGAGTGATAAACTGCCCAAAACAGTGCGATGCCCAAAACAGCGCGAGTGTAAACTGCACAAAACAGTGCGCTGCGCAAAACAGGGCGAGTGATAAACTGCACAAAACAGTGCGATGCGCAAAACAGCGCGAGTGTAAACTGCACAAAATAGTGCGCTGCGCAAAACAGCGCGAGTGATAAACTGCACAAAATAGTGCGTTGCGCGAAACAGCGCGAGTGATAAAATGCACAAAACAGTGCGCTGCGCGAAACAGCGAGAGTGATAAACCGGACAAAACAGTGCGATGCGCAAAACATCGCGAGTGTAATCTGCACAAAACAGTGCGCTGCGAAAACAGCGCGAGTGATAAACTGCGCAAAACAATGCGATGCGCAAAATAGCGCGAGTGATAAACTGCGTAAAACAGTGCGATGCGCAAAACAGAACGAGTGTAAAGTGCACAAAACAGTGCGCTACGCAAAACAGCGCGAGCGATAAACTGCCCAAAATAGTGCGCTGCGCAAAACAGCGCGAGTGATAAACTGCACAAAACAGTACGCTGGGCAAAACAACGCGAGTGATAAATTGCGAAAAACAGTGCGATGCGCAAAACAGCGCGAGTGTCAACTGCACAAAACAGTGCGCTGCGCAAAACAGCGCGAATGATAAACTTCGCAAAACAGTGCGCTGCGCAAAACAGCGCGAGTGATAAACTGCCCAAAACAGTGCGATGCCCAAAACAACGCGAGTGTAAACTGCACAAAACATTGCGCTGCGTAAAACAGCACGAGTGTAAACTGCACAAAACAGTGCGATGCGCGAAACAGCGCGAGGGTAAACTGTACAAAACAGTGCGCTGCGCAAAACAGCGCGAGTGTAAACTGCACAAAACAGTGCGATGCGCAAATGGCGTGAGTGATGAACTGCGAAAAACAGTATGCTGCGCAAAACAGCGGGAGTGATAAACTGTACAAAACACAGCGATGCGCAAAACAGCGCGAGTGTAAACTGCACAAAACAGTGCGATGCCCGAAACAGCGCGAGTGTAAACTGCACAAAACAAGGCGACGCCCCAAACAGCGCGAGTGATAAACTGCACAAAACAGCGCGATGCGTAAAACAGCGCGACTGTAAATAGCACAAAACAGTGCGCTGCACAGAACAGGGCGAGTGATAAACTGCGCAAAACAGTGCGATGCGCGAAACAGCACGTGTGTAAACTGCAGAAAACAGTGCGTTGCGCAAAACAGCGCGAGTGATAAACTGCACAAAACAGTGCGATGCGCAAAACAGCGCGAGTGTAAATTGCGCAAAACAGTGCGATGCGCAAAACAACGCGAGTGTAAACTGCGCAAAACAGTGCGCTGCGCAAAACAGCGCGAGTGATAAACTGCCCAAAACAGTGCGCTGCGCAAAACAGCGCGAGTGATAAACTGCGCAAAACAGTACGCTGCCGAAAACAGCGCGAGTGATAAACTGCCCAAAACAGTGCGATGCCCAAAACAGCGCGAGTGTAAACTGCACAAAACAGTGCGCTGCGCAAAACAGTGCGAGTGATAAACTGCCCAAAACAGTGCGATGCGTAAAACAGCGCGTGTGTCGACTGCACAAAACAGTGCGCTGCGCAAAACAGCGCGAGTGTTAACCTGCGCAAAACAGTGCGATGCGCAAAATAGCGCGAGTGTAAACTGCACAAAACAGTGCACTGCCCAAAACAGCGCGAGTGTAAACTGCACAAAACAGTACGCTGCGCAGAACAACGCGAGCGATATACTGCCCAAAACAGTAGGATGCCCAAAACAGCGCGAGTGTAAACTGCACAAAACAGTGCGCTGCGCAAATAGCGGGAGTGATAAATTGCACAAAATAGTGCGCTACGCAAAACAACGCGAGTGTAAACTGCACAAAACAGTGGGCTGCGCAAAACAGCGCGAGTGATAAACTGCGCAAAACATGCGATACCCCAAACAGCACGAGCGATAAACTGCAGAAAACATTGCGATGCCCAAAACAGAGCGAGTGTAAACTGCACAAAATGGTGCGCTGCGCAAAACAGCGCGAGTGATAAACGGCAAAAACAGTGCGCTGCGCAAAGCAGCGCGAGTGATAAACTGCGCAAAACAGTGCGTTGCGCAAAACAGCGCGAGTGATAAACTGCCCAAAACAGTGCGATGCCCAAAACAGCGTGAGTGTAAACTGCACAAAACATGCGATGCGAAAAATGGCGCGAGTGTAAACTGCACAAAACAGTGCGATGCGTAAAACAGCGCGACTGTAAACAGCACAAAACAGTGCGCTGCACAGAACAGCGAGTGATAAACTGCGCAAAACAGTGCGATGCGTGAAACAGCACGTGTGTAAACTGCAGAAAATAGTGCGCTGCGCAAAACAGCGCGAGTGATAAACTGCACAAAACAGTGCGCTGCGCAAAACAGCGCAAGTGATAAAGTGCACAAAACAGTGCGATGCGCAAAACATCGCGAGTGTAAACTTCACAAAACAATGCGCGGCGCAAAACAGCGCGACTGATAAACTGCCCAAAACAGTGCGCTGCGCAAAACAGCGCGAGGGATAAACTTCGCAAAACAGTGCGCTGCGCAAAACAGCGCGAGCGATAAACTGCCCGAAACTGTGCGATGCCCAAAACAGCGCGAGTGTAAACTGCACAAAAAAGTACGCTGCGCAAAACAGCACGAGTGATAAACTGCACAAAACAGTGTGATTCGCAAAACAGCGCGAGGGTAAACTGCACAAAACAGTGCGCTACGCAAAACAGCGGGAGGGATAAACTGCACAAAACAGTGCGCTGCGCAAAACAAGGCGAGTGAAACTGTAGAAAATAGTGCGATGCGCAAAATAGCGCGAGTGTAAACTGCACAAAACAGTGCGCTGCGCGAAACAGCGCGAGTGATAAAATGCACAAAACAGTGCGCTGTGCCAACAGCGAGAGTGATAAACTGCACAAAACAGTGCGATGCGCAAAACTCGCGTGTGGAAACTGCACAAAACAGTGCGCTGCGAAAACAGCGCGAGGGATAACTGCGCAAAACAGTGCGATGCGCAAAACAGCACGAGTGTAAACTGCACAAAACAGTGTGCTGCGCAAAACAGCGCGAGTGATAAACTGCCCAAAATAGTGCGTTGCGTAAAACAGCGCGAGTGATAAACTTCGCAAAACAGCCCTAGTGATAAACTGCCCAAAATAGTGCAATGCCCAAAACAGCACGAGTGTAAACTGCACAAACAGTGCACTACGCAAAACAGCGCGAGTGATAAATTGCACAAAACAGTGCGATGCGCAAATGGCGTGAGTGATAAACTGCACAAAACAGCGCGAGTGTAAACTGCACAAAACAGTGCGCTGCGCAAAACAGCGCGAGGGATAAACTGCACAAAACAGTGCGATGCCCGAAACAGCGCGAGTGTAAACTGCACAAAACAGTGCGATGCCCCAAACAGCGCGAGCGATAAACTGCACAAAATAGTGCGATGCGTAAAACAGCGCGACTGTAAACTGCACAAAACAGTGCGCTGCGCAGAACAGCGCGAGTGATAAACTGCGCAAAACAGTGCGATGCGCAAAACAGCGCGTGTGTAAACTGCAGAAAACAGTGCGTTGCGCAAAACAGCGCGAGTGATAAACTGCACAAAACAGTGCGATGCGCAAAACAGCGCGAGTGTAAATTGCGCAAAACAGTGCGATGCGCAAAACAACGCGAGTGTAAACTGCGCAAAACAGTGCGCTGCGCAAAACAGCGCGAGTGTAAACTGCCCAAAACAGTGCGCTGCGCAAAAACAGCGAGTGATAAACTGCGCAAAACAGTACGCTGCCGAAAACAGCGCGAGTGATAAACTGCCCAAAACAGTGCGATGCCCAAAACAGCGCGAGTGTAAACTGCACAAAACAGTGCGCTGCGCAAAACAGTGCGAGTGATAAACTGCCCAAAACAGTGCGATGCGTAAAACAGCGCGTGTGTCGACTGCACAAAACAGTGCGCTGCGCAAAACAGCGCGAGTGTTAACCTGCGCAAAACAGTGCGATGCGCAAAATAGCGCGAGTGTAAACTGACAAAACAGTGCACTGCCCAAAACACAGCGCGAGTGTAACTGCACAAAACAGTACGCTGCGCAGAACAACGCGAGCGATATACTGCCCAAAACAGTAGGATGCCCAAAACAGCGCGAGTGTAAACTGCACAAAACAGTGCGCTGCGCAAAATAGCGGGAGTGATAAATTGCACAAAATAGTGCGCTACGCAAAACAACGCGAGTGTAAACTGCACAAAACAGTGGGCTGCGCAAAACAGCGCGAGTGATAAACTGCGCAAAACAGTGCGATACCCCAAACAGCACGAGCGATAAACTGCAGAAAACATTGCGATGCCCAAAACAGAGCGAGTGTAAACTGCACAAAATGGTGCGCTGCGCAAAACAGCGCGAGTGATAAACGGCAAAAAACAGTGCGCTGCGCAAAGCAGCGCGAGTGATAAACTGCGCAAAACAGTGCGTTGCGCAAAACAGCGCGAGTGATAAACTGCCCAAAACAGTGCGATGCCCAAAACAGCGTGAGTGTAAACTGCACAAAACAGTGCGATGCGAAAAATGGCGCGAGTGTAAACTGCACAAAACAGTGCGATGCGTAAAACAGCGCGACTGTAAACAGCACAAAACAGTGCGCTGCACAGAACAGCGCGAGTGATAAACTGCGCAAAACAGTGCGATGCGTGAAACAGCACGTGTGTAAACTGCAGAAAATAGTGCGCTGCGCAAAACAGCGCGAGTGATAAACTGCACAAAACAGTGCGCTGCGCAAAACAGCGCAAGTGATAAAGTGCACAAAACAGTGCGATGCGCAAAACATCGCGAGTGTAAACTTCACAAAACAATGCGCGGCGCAAAACAGCGCGACTGATAAACTGCCCAAAACAGTGCGCTGCGCAAAACAGCGCGAGGATAAACTTCGCAAAACAGTGCGCTGCGCAAAACCGCGAGCGATAAACTGCCCGAAACTGTGCGATGCCCAAAACAGCGCGAGTGTAAACTGCACAAAAAAGTACGCTGCGCAAAACAGCACGAGTGATAAACTGCACAAAACAGTGTGATTCGCAAAACAGCGCGAGGGTAAACTGCACAAAACAGTGCGCTACGCAAAACAGCGGGAGGGATAAACTGCACAAAACAGTGCGCTGCGCAAAACAAGGCGAGTGATAAACTGTAGAAAATAGTGCGATGCGCAAAATAGCGCGAGTGTAAACTGCACAAAACAGTGCGCTGCGCGAAACAGCGCGAGTGATAAAATGCACAAAACAGTGCGCTGTGCCAAACAGCGAGAGTGATAAACTGCACAAAACAGTGCGATGCGCAAAACATCGCGTGTGGAAACTGCACAAAACAGTGCGCTGCGCAAAACAGCGCGAGGGATAAACTGCGCAAAACAGTGCGATGCGCAAAACAGCACGAGTGTAAACTGCACAAAACAGTGTGCTGCGCAAAACAGCGCGAGTGATAAACTGCCCAAAATAGTGCGTTGCGTAAAACAGCGCGAGTGATAAACTTCGCAAAACAGCCCTAGTGATAAACTGCCCAAAATAGTGCAATGCCCAAAACAGCACGAGTGTAAACTGCACAAAACAGTGCACTACGCAAAACAGCGCGAGTGATAAATTGCACAAAACAGTGCGATGCGCAAATGGCGTGAGTGATAAACTGCACAAAACAGCGCGAGTGTAAACTGCACAAAACAGTACGCTGCGCAAAAACAGCGCGAGGGATAAACTGCACAAAACAGTGCGATGCCCGAAACAACGCGAGTGTAAACTGCACAAAACAGTGCGACGCCCCAAACAGCGCGAGCGATAAACTGCACAAAATAGTGCGATGCGTAAAACAGCGCGACTGTAAACTGCACAAAACAGTGCGCTGCGCAGAACAGCGCGAGTGATAAACTGCGCAAAATAGTGCGATGCGCAAAACAGCACGAGTTTAAACTGCATAAAACAGTGCGCTGCGTAAAACAGCGCGAGTGATAAACTGCACAAAAAAGTGCGATAGGCAAAACTGCGCGAGTGTAAACTGCGCAAAACAGTGCAATGCGCAAAACAGCGCGAGTGTAAACTGCCCAAAACAGTGCGCTGCCCAAAACAGCGCGAGTGATAAACTGCACAAAACAGTGCGTTGCGTAAAACAGCGCGAGTGTAAACTGCACAAAACAGTGCGCTGCACGAAACAGCGCGACTGATAAACTGCGCAAAACAGTGAACTGCGAAAAACAGCGCGAGTGTAAATTGCACAAAACTGTGCGATGCGAAAAATGGCACGAGTGTAAATTGCACAAAACAGTGCGCTGCGACAAACAGCGAGAGTGATAAACTGCACAAAACAGTGCGATGCGCAAAACATCGCGAGTGTAAACTGCACAAAACAGTGCGCTGCGAAAACAGCACGAGTGATAAACTGCGCAAAACAGTGCGATGGGCAAAACAGCACTAGTGTAAACTGCACAAAACAGTGCGCTGCGCAAAACAGTGCGAGTGATAAACTGCCCAAAACAGTGCGCTGCGCAAAACCACGCGAGTGATAAACTTCGCAAAACAGTGCGCTGCACAAAACCGCGCGAGTGATAAACTGCCCAAAACAGTGCGATGCCCAAAACAGCGCGAATGTAAACTGCACAAAACAGTGGGATGCGCAAAACAGCGCGAGTGATAACTGCACAAAATAGTGCGATGCGCAAATGGCGTGAGTGATAAACTGCACAAAATAGTGCGCTGCGCAAAACAGCGCGAGCGATAAACTGCACAAAACAGTGCGCTGCGCAAAACAACGTGAGCGATGAACTGCGCAAAACAGTGCGATGCGCAAAACAACGCGAGTGTAAACTGCACAAAATAGTGCGCTGCGCAAAACAGCGCGAGTGATAAACTTCGCAAAACAGTGCGCTGCGCAAAACAGCGCGAGTGATAAACTGCCCAAAATAGTGCGATGCCCAAAACAGCAAGAGTGTAAACTGCACAAAAAAGTGCGCTGCGCAAAACAGGGCGAGTGATAAACTGCACAAAACAGTGCGATGCGCAAAACAGCGCGAGTGTAAACTGCACAAAATAGTGCGCTGCGCAAAACAGCGCGAGTGATAAACTGCACAAAATAGTGCGCTGCGCGAAACAACGCGAGTGATAAAATGCACAAAACAGTGCGCTGCGCGAAACAGCGAGAGTGATAAACTGGGCAAAACAGTGCGATGCGCAAAACATCGCGAGTGTAAACTGCACAAAACAGTGCACTGCGAAAACAGCGCAAGTGATAAACTGCGCAAAACAATGCGATGCGCAAATACCGCGAGTGATAAACTGCGTAAAACAGTGCGATGCGCAAAACAGAACGAGTGTAAAGTGCACAAAAACACTGTGCTGCGCAAAACAGCGCGAGTGATAAACTGCGAAAAACCGTGCGATGCGCAAAACAGCGCGAGTGTAAACTGCACAAAATAGTGCGCTGCGTAAAACGCGAGAGTGTAAACTGCACAAAACAGTGCGCCGCGGAAAACAGCGCGAGTGATAAACTGCCCAAAACAGTGCGCTGCGCAAAACAGCGCGAGTGATAAACTGCCCAAAACAGTGCGCTGCGCAGAACAGCAAGAGTGATAAACTGCGCTAAAACAGTGCGCTGCGCAAAACAGCGCGAATGATAAACTGCCCAAAGTAGTGCGATGCGCAAAACAGCGCGAGTGATAAACTTCGCAAAAGAGTGCGCTGCGCAAAACAGCGCGAGTGATAAACTGCCCAAAACAGTGCGAAGCGTAAAACAGCGAGAGTGGTAAACTGCACAAAATGCACAAAACAGTGCGACGCGCAAACTGCACAAACTGCACAAACAGTGCGCTGCGCCAGACAGGCGAGTGATAAACTGCACAAAACAGTACGATGCGCAAAACAGCACGAGTGTGAACTGCACAAAACAGTGCGCTGCGCAAAATAGCGCGTGTGATAAATTGCCCAAAACAGTGCGATGCGCAAAACAGCGCGAGTGATAAACTTCGCAAAACAGTGCGCTGCGCAAAACAGCGCGAGTGATAAACTTCCCAAAACAGTGCGATGCCCAAAACAGCACGAGTGTAAACTGCACAAAACAGTGCGCTGCGCAAAACAGCGCGAGTGATAAACTGCACAAAACAGTGCGCTGCGCAAAATAGCGCGAGTGATAAACTGCCCAAAACAGTGCGACGCCCAAAACAGCGCGAGTGTAAACTGCACAAAATAGTGTGCTGCGCAAAACAGTGCAAGTGATAAACTGCAATAAACAGTGCGATGCGGAAAATTGCGCGAGTGGAAACTGCAAAAAACAGTGTGCTGCGCAAAACAGCGCGGGTGATAAACTGCACAAAACAGTGCGCTGCACGAAACAGCGCGAGTGATAAAACGCACAAAACAGTGCGCTGCACAAATAGCGAGAGTGATAAACTGCACAAACAGTGCGATGCACAAAACATCGCGAGTGAAACTGCACAAAATAGTGTACTGCGGAAAACAGCTCGAGTGATAAACTTCGCAAAACAGTGCGCTGCGCAAACAGCACGAGTGATAAACTGCCCAAAACAGTGCGATACCCAAAACAGCGCGAGTGTAAACTGCACAAAACAGTGCGCCGCTCAAAACAGCGCGAGTGATAAACTGCACAAAACAGTGCGATGCGCAAAACAGCGTGACTGTAAACTGCACAAAACAGTGCGCTCCGCGAAACAGCGCGAGTGATAAACTTCGCAACACAGTGCGATGCGCAAAACAGCACGAGTGTAAACTGCCCAAAACAGTGCCCTGCGCAAAACAGCGCGAGTGATAAACTGCACAAAACCGTGCGCTGGGCAAAACAGCGTGAGTGATAAACTGCACAAAACAGTGTGCTGCGCAAAACAGTGCGACCAATAAACTGCCCAAAACAGTGCGATGCCCAAAACAGCGCGAGTGTAAACTGCACAAAACAGTGCGCTGCGCAAAACAGCGCGAGTGATAAACTACACAAAACAGTGCGCTGCGCGAAACAGCGCGAGTGATAAAATGCACAAAACAGTGCGCTGCGCCAAACAGTGAGACTGATAAACTGCAGAAAACAGTGCGATGCGCAAAACATCGCGAGTGTAAACTGCACAAAGTAGTGCGCTGCGCAAAACAGCGCGAGTGATAAACTTTGCAAAATAGTGCGCAGCGCAAAACATCGCGAGTAATAAACTGCCCAAAACAGTGCGATGCCCAAAACAGCGCGAGTGTAAACTGCACAAAATAGTGCGCCACGCAAAACAGCGCGAGTGATAAACTGCACAAAATAGTGCGATGCGCAAAGCAGCGCGAGTGTAAACTGCAAAAACAGTGCGCTGCGTAAAACAGCGCGAGTGATAAACTGCACAGAACAGTGGGCTGCACGAACCGCGAGTGATAAAATGCACAAAACAGTGCGCTGCGCCAAACGCGCGAGTGATAAAATACACAAAACAGTGCGCTGCGCAAAACAGCGTGTGTAAACTGCAAAAAAAAAAGTGCGCTGCGTAAACAGCGAGAGTGATAAACTGCGCAAAACAGTGCGATGCGCAAAACAGCGTGAGTGTAAACTGCACAAAACAGTGCGCTGCGCCAAACAGCGCGAGTGATAAAATACACAAAACAGTGCGCAGCGCAAAACAGCGTGAGTATAAACTGCACAAAACAGTGCGCTGCGCAAAACAGCGCGAGTGATAAACTGCACAAGACAGGGCGACGCGCAAAACAACGCGAGTGATAAACTTCGCAAAACAGTGCGCTGCGCAAACAGCGCGAGTGATAAACTGCCCAAAACAGTGCGATGCCCGAAACAGCGCGAGTGTAAACTGCACAAAACAGTGAGCCACGCAAAACAGCGCGAGTGATAAACTGCACAAAACAGTGCGCTGCGCGAAATAGCGCGAGTGATAAAACGCACAAAACAGTGCGCTGCGCCAAACAGCGAGAGTGATAAACTACACAAAACAGTGCGATGCGCAAAACATCGCGAGTGTAAACTGCACAAAATAGTGTACTGCGGAAAACAGCGCGAGTGATAAACTTCGCAAAATAGTGCGCTGTGCAAACACGCGAGTGATAAACTGCCCAAATAATGCGATCCCAAAACAGCGCGAGTGTAAACTGCACAAAACAGTGCGCCGCGCAAAACAGCGCGAGTGATAAACTGCACAAAACAGTGAGATGCGCAAAACAGCGCGAGTGTAAACTGCACAAAACAGTGCGCTGCCCAAAACAGCGCGAGTGATAAACTTCGCAAAACAGTGCGCTGCGTAAAACAGCGTGAGTGATAAACTGCACAAAACAGTGCGATGCCCAAAACAGCGCGAGTGTAAAACAGCGCGAGTGTAAAACAGCGCGAGTGATAAACTTCACAAAATAGTGCGCTGCGCAAAACAGCGCGAGTGATAAACTGCGCAAAACAGTGCGCTGCCCAAAACAGTGCGACTGATAAACTGCCCAAAACAGTGCGATGCCCAAAACAGCGCGAGTGTAAACGGCACAAAACAGTGCGCTGCGCAAAACAGTGCGAGTAATAAACTGCACAAAACAGTGCGATGCGCAAAACAGCGCGAGTGTAAACTGCACAAAACAGTGCGCTGCGCAAAATAGCGCGAGTGATAAACTGCACAAAACAGTGTGCTGCGCGAAACAGCACAAGTGATAAAATGCACAAAACAGTGCGCTGCACCAAACAGCGAGAGTGACAAACTGCACAAAACAGTGCGATGCGCAAAACATCGCGAGAGTAAACTGCACAAAACAGTGCGCTGCGCAGAACGTCGCGAGTGATAAACAGCACAGGACAGTGCGATGCGCAAAACAGCACGAGTGTAAACTGCACAAGACAGCGCGCTGCGCAAAACAGCGCGAGTGATAAACTGCCCAAAACAGTGCGATGCGCAAAACAGCACGAGTGATAAACTTCGCAAAACAGTGCGCTATGCAAAACAGCGCGAGTGATAAACTGCCCAAAACAGTGCGATGCGCAAAACAGCGCGAGTGATAAACTTCGCAAAATAGTGCGCTGCGCAAAACAGCGCGAATGATAAACAGCCCAAAATAGTGCGATGCCCAAAACAGCGCGAGCATCAACTGCACAAAACAGTGCGCCGCGCAAAACAGCGCGAGTGATAAACTGCACAAAACAGTGCGATGCGCAAAATAGCACGAGTGTAAACTGCACAAAATAGTGCGCTGTGCAAAACTGCGCGAGTGATAAACTGCCCAAAACAGTGCGATGCGCAAAACAGCGCGAGTGATAAACTTCGCAAAACAGTGCGCTGTGCAAAACAGCACGAGTGATAAACTGCACAAAATAGTGCGATGCCCAAAACAGCGCAAGCGTAAACTGCACAAAACAGTGCGCTGCGGAAAACAGCGCGAGTGATAAACTGCACAAAATAGTGCGCTGCGCAAAACAGCGCGAGTGATAAACTGCACAAAACAGTGCGCTGCGCAAAACAACGCAAGTGATAAACTGCCCAAAACAGTGCCATGCCCAAAACAGCGCAAGTGTAAACTGCACAAAACAGTGCGTTGCGCAAAACAGTGCGAGTGATAAATTGCACAAAACAGTGCGATGCATAAAACAGCGCGAGTGTAAACTACACAAAATAGTGCGCTGCGCAAAACAGTGCGAGTGATAAACTGCACAAAACAGTGCGCTGCGCGAAACAGCGCGAGTGATAAAATGCACAAAACAGTGCGCTGCGCCAAACATCGAGAGTGATAAACTGCACAAAACAGTGCGATGCGCAAAACATCGCGAGTGTAAACTGCACAAAGTAGTGCGCTGGGCAAAACAACGCGAGTGATAAACTTTACAAAACAGTGCGCTGCGCAAAACAGGGCGAGTGATAAACTGCACAAAACAGTGCGATGCGGAAAATAGCGCGAGTGTAAACTGCACAAAACAGTGCGATGCGGAAAACAGTGCGAGTGAGAAACTGCACAAAACAGTGCGCTGTGCGAAACAGCGCAAGTGATAAAATGCACAAAACAGTGCGCTGCGCCAAACAGTAAGAGTGATAAACTGCACAAAATAGTGCGATGCGCAAAACATCGCGAGAGTAAACTGCACAAAACAGTGCGCTGCGCAAAACAGCGCGAGTGATAAACTGCACAAAACAGTGCGATGCGCAAAACAGCAGGAGTGTAAACTGCACAAAACAATACGATGCCCCAAACAGCGCGGTGATAAACTGCACAAAACACTGCGATGCGTAAAACAGCGCGACTGTGCAAAAAACAGTGCGAACAACGCGAGTGATAAATTGCGCAAAATAGGGCGCTGCGCAGAAAACCGAGTGATAAACTGCACAAAACAGTGCGCTGCGCAAAACAGCGCGAGTGATAAACTGCACAAAACAGTGCGCTGCGCAAAACAGCGCGAGTGATAAACTGCGCAAAACAGTGCGCTGCGCAAAACAGCGCGAGTGATAAACTGCCCAAAACAGTGCGATACCCAAAACAGCGCGAGTGTAAACTGCACAAAACAGTGCGCTGCGCAAAATAGCGCGAGTGATAAACTGCCCAAAACAGTGCGATGCCCAAAACAGCGCGAGTGATAAACTGCACAAAACAGTGCGCTGCGCGAAACAGCGCGAGTGATAAAATGCACAAAACAGTGCGCTGCGCCAAACAGCGAGAGTGATAAATTGCACAAAACAGTGCGATGCGCAAAACATCGCGAGTGTAAACTGCACAAAATAGTGCGCTGCGCAAAACAGCGCAAGTGATAAACTGCGCAAAACAGCGCAAGTGATAAACTGCGCAAAACAGGGCGAGTGATAAACTGCCCAAAACAGTGCGATGCCCAAAACAGCGCGAGTGTAAACTGCACAAAACAGTGCGCTGCGCAAAACAGTGCGAGTGATAAACTGCCCAAAATAGTGCGATGCCCAAAACAGCGCGAGTGTAAACTGCACCAAACAGTGCGCTGCGCAAAACAGCGCGAGTGATAAACTGCACAAAACAATGCGCTGCGCAAAACAGCGCGAGTGATAAACTGCCCAAAACAGTGCGATGACCAAAACAGCGCGAGTGTAAACTGCACAAAACAGTGCGCTGCGCAAAACAGTGCGAGTGATAAACTGCACAAAACAGTGCGTTGCGCGAAACAGCGCGAGTGATAAAATGCACAAAACAGTGCGCTGCACCAAACAGCGAGGGCGATAAACTGCACAAAACAGTGCGATGCGCAAAACATCGCGAGTGAAAACTGCAAAAAGTAGTGTGCTGCGCAAAACAGCGCGAGTGATAAACTTTGCAAAATAGTGCGCTGCGCAAAACAGCGCGAGTGATAAACTGCCCAAAACAGTGCGATGTCCAAAACAACGCGAGTGTAAACTGCACAAAACAGTGCGCCGCGCAAAACAGCGCGATTGATAAACTGCACAAAACAGTGCGATGCGCAAAACAGCGCGAGTGTAAACTGCACAAAACCGTGCGCTGCGCAAAACAGCGCGAGTGATAAACTGCACAGAACAGTGGGCTGCGCGAAACAGCGCGAGTGATAAAATGCACAAAACAATGTGCTGCGCAAAACAGCGCGAGTGTAAACTGCACAAAATAGTGCGCTGCGCAAAATAGCGAGTGATAAACTGCGCAAAACAGTGCGATGCGCAAAACAGCGGGAGTGTAAACTGCACAAAACAGTGCGCTGCGCAAAACTGCGCGAGTGATAATCTTCGCAAAATAGTGCGCTGCGCAAAACAACGCGAGTGATAAACTGCCCCAATCAGTGCGATGCCCAAAACAGCGCGAGTGTAAACTGCACAAAACAGTGCGCTGCGCAAAACAGCACGAGTGATAAACTGCGCAAAACAGTGCAATGCTCAAAACAGCGCGAGTGTAAATTGCCCAAAACAGTGCGCTGCACAAAACAGTGCGCTGCGCAAAACAGCGCGAGTGATAAACTGCGCAAAACAGCGCGACTCATAAACTGTGCAAAACAGTGCGATGCCCAAAACAACGCGGGTGTAAACTGCACAAAACAGTGCGCCGCGCTAAACAGCGCGAGTGATAAACTGCACACAACAGTGCGCTGCGCAAAACAGCGCGAGTGATAAAATGCACAAAACAGTGCGCTGCGCAAAACAGCGCGAGTGATAAACTGCCCAAAACAGTGCGATGCCCAAAATAGCGCGAGTGTAAACTGCACAAAACAGTGCGTTGCGCAAAACAGGGCGAGTGATAAACTGCACAAAATAGTGCGATGCGGAAAACAGCGCGAGTGTAAACTGCACAAAGTAGTGCGCTGCGCAAAACAGCGCGAGTGATAAACTTTGCAAAATAGTGCGCTGCGCAAAACAGCGCGAGTAATAAACTGCCCAAAACAGTGCGATGCCCAAAACAGCGCGAGTGTAAACTGCACAAAATAGTGCGCCACGCAAAACAGCGCGAGTGATAAACTGGACAAAACAGTGTGATGCGCAAAACAGCGCGAGTGTAAACTGCACAAAACAGTGCGCTGCGTAAAACAGCGCGAGTGATAAACTGCACAGAACAGTGGGCTGCACGAAATAGCGCGAGTGAGAAAATGCACAAAACAGTGCGCTGCGCCAAACAGCGCGAGTGATAAAATACCCAGAACAGTGCGCTGCGCAAAACAGTGTGAGTGTAAACTGCAAAAAAAAAGTGCGCTGCGTAAAACAGCGAGAGTGATAAACTGCGCAAAACAGTGCGATGCGCAAAACAGCGTGAGTGTAACTGCACAAAACAATGCGCTGCGCCAAACAGCGCGAGTGATAAAATGCACAAAACAGTGCGCTGCGCAAAACAGCGTGAGTGTAAACTGCACAAAACAGTGCGCTGCGCAAAACAGCGCGAGTGATAAACTGCCCAAAACAGTGCGACGCGCAAAACAGCGCGAGTGATAAACTTCGCAAAACAGTGCGCTGCGCAAACAGCGCGAGTGATAAACTGCCCAAAACAGTGCGATGCCCAAAACAGCGCGAGTGTAAACTGCACAAAACAGTGCGCTGCGCAAAACAGCGCGAGTGATAAACTGCACAAAACAGTGCGCTGCGCGAAACAGCGCGAGTGATAAAATGCACAAAACAGTGCGCTGCGCCAAACAGCGAGAGTGATAAACTGCACAAAATAGTGCGATGCGCAAAACATCGCGAGTGTAAACTGCACAAAACAGTGCGCTGCGCAAAACAGCGCGAGTGATAAACTGCGCAAAACAGTGCGCTGCGCAAACAGCGCGAGTGATAAACTGCCAAAATGTGCGATCCCAAAACAGCGCGAGTGTAAACTGCACAAAACAGTGATGCCGCGCAAAACAACGCGAGTGATAAACTGCACAAAACAGTGCGATGCGCAAAACAGCAGGAGTGTAAACTGCAAAAACATGCGATGCCAAAACAGCGCGGTGATAAACTGCACAAAACACTGCGATGCGTAAAACAGCGCGACTGTAAACCGCAAAAAACAGTGCGCTGCGCAGAACAACGCGAGTGATAAATTGCGCAAAATAGGGCGCTGCGCAGAACAACGCGAGTGATAAACTGCACAAAAGAGTGCGTTGCGCAAAAAAGCGCGAGTGATAAACTGCACAAAACAGTGCGCTGCGCAAAATAGCGCGAGTGATAAACTGCGCAAAACAGTGCGCTGCGCAAAACAGCGCGAGTGATAAACTGCCCAAAACAGTGCGATACCCAAAACAGCGCGAGTGTAAAATGCACAAAACACTGCGCTGCGCAAATTAGCGCGAGTGATAAACTGCCCAAAACAGTGCGATGCCCAAAACAGCGCGAGTGATAAACTGCACAAAACAGTGCGCTGCGCGAAACAGCGCGAGTGATAAAATGCACAAAACAGTGCGCTGCGCCAAACAGCGAGAGTGATAAACTGCACAAAACAGTGCGATGCGCAAAACATCGCGAGTGTAAACTGCACAAAATAGTGCGCTGCGCAAAACAGCGCAAGTGATAAACTGCGCAAAACAGCGCAAGTGATAAACTGCGCAAAACAGTGCGATGCCCAAAACAACGCGAGTGTAAACTGCACAAAACAGTGCGCTGCGCAAAACAGTGCGAGTGATAAACTGCCCAAAATAGTGCGATGCCAAAACAGCGCGAGTGTAAACTGCACCAAACAGTGCGCTGCGCGTAAAACAGCGCGAGTGATAAACTGCACAAAACAATGCGCTGCGCAAAACAGCGCGATAGTGAGTGATAAACTGCCCAAAACAGTGCGATGTCCAAAACAGCGCGAGTGTAAACTGCACAAAACAGTGCGCTGCGCAAAACAGTGCGAGTGATAAACTGCACAAAACAGTGCGCTGCGCGAAACAGCGCGAGTGATAAAATGCACAAAACAGTGCGCTGCGCCAAACAGCGAGGGCGATAAACTGCACAAAACAGTTCGATGCGCAAAACATCGCGAGTGAAAACTGCAAAAAGTAGTGTGCTGCGCAAAACAGCGCGAGTGATAAACTTCGCAAAATAGTGCGCTGCGCAAAACAGCGCGAGTGATAAACTGCCCAAAACAGTGCGATGCCCAAAACAACGCGAGTGTAAACTGCACAAAACAGTGCGCTGCGCAAAACAGCGCGAGTGATAAACTGCACAAAACAGTGCGATGCGCAAAACAGCGCGAGTGTAAACTGCACAAAACAGTGCGCTGCGCAAAACAGCGCGAGTGATAAACTGCACAAAACAGTGGGCTGCGCGAAACAGCGCGAGTGATAAAATGCACAAAACAGTGCGCTGCGCCAAACAGCGCGAGTGTAAACTGCACAAAACAGTGCGCTGCGCAAAATAGCGCGAGTGATAAACTGCGCAAAACAGTGCGATGCGCAAAACAGCGGGAGTGTAAACTGCACAAAACAGTGCGCTGCGCAAAACAGCGCGAGTGATAAACTTCGCAAAATAGTGCGCTGCGCAAAACAGCGCGAGTGATAAACTGCCCAAAACAGTGCGATGCCCAAAACAGCGCGAGTGTAAACTGCACAAACACAGTGCGCTGCGCAAAACAGACGAGTGATAAACTGCGCAAAACAGTGCAATGCTCAAAACAGCGCGAGTGTAAATTGCCCAAAACAGTGCGCTGCCCAAAACAGTGCGCTGCGCAAAACAGCGCGAGTGATAAACTGCGCAAAACAGCGCGACTCATAAACTGTGCAAAACAGTGCGATGCCCAAAACAAGCGGGTGTAAACTGCACAAAACAGTGCGCTGCGCTAAACAGCGCGAGTGATAAACTGCAGTGCGCTGCGCAAAACAGCGCGAGTGATAAAATGCAACAAAAAGTGCGCTGCGCAAAACAGCGCGAGTGATAAACTGCCCAAAACAGTGCGATGCCCAAAATAGCGCGAGTGTAAACTGCACAAAACAGTGCGTTGCGCAAAACAGGGCGAGTGATAAACTGCACAAAATAGTGCGATGCGGAAAACAGCGCGAGTGTAAACTGCACAAAGTAGTGCGCTGCGCAAAACAGCGAGTGATAAACTTTGCAAAATAGTGCGCTGCGCAAAACAGCGCAGAGTAATAAACTGCCCAAAACAGTGCGATGCCCAAAACAGCGCGAGTGTAAACTGCACAAAATAGTGCGCCACGCAAAAGCGCGAGTGATAAACTGGACAAAACAGTGCGATGCGCAAAACAGCGCGAGTGTAAACTGCACAAAACAGTGCGCTGCGTAAAACAGCGCGAGTGATAAACTGCACAGAACAGTTGGCTGCACGAAACAGCGCGAGTGAGAAAATGCACAAAACAGTGCGCTGCGCCAAACAGCGCGAGTGATAAAATACCCAAAACAGTGCGCTGCGCAAAACAGCGTGAGTGTAAACTGCAAAAAAAAAGTGCGCTGCGTAAAACAGCGAGAGTGATAAACTGCGCAAAACAGTGCGATGCGCAAAACAGCGTGAGTGTAAACTGCACAAAACAATGCGCTGCGCCAAACAGCGCGAGTGATAAAAGACACAAAACAGTGCGCTGCGCAAAACAGCGTGAGTGTAAACTGCACAAAACAGTGCGCTGCGCAAAACAGCGCGAGTGATAAACTGCCCAAAACAGTGCGACGCGCAAAACAACGCGAGTGATAAACTTCGCAAAACAGTGCGCTGCGCAAACAGCGCGAGTGATAAACTACCCAAAACAGTGCGATGCCCAAAACAGCGCGAGTGTAAACTGCACAAAACAGTGCGCTGCGCAAAACAGCGCGAGTGATAAACTGCACAAAACAGTGCGCTGCGCGAAACAGCGCGAGTGATAAAATGCACAAAACAGTGCGCTGCGCCAAACAGCGAGAGTGATAAACTGCACAAAACAGTGCGATGCGCAAAACATCGCGAGTGTAAACTGCACAAAATAGTGTACTGCACAAAACAGCGCGAGTGATAAACTTCGCAAAACAGTGCGCTGCGCAAACAGCGCGAGTGATAAACTGCCCAAAATAGTGCGATCCCAAAACAGCGCGAGTGTAAACTGCACAAAACAGTGCGCCGCGCAAAACAGCGCGAGTGATAAACTGCACAAAACAGTGAGATGCGCAAAACAGCGCGAGTGTAAACTGCACAAAACAGTGCGCTGCGCAAAACAGCGCGAGTGATAAACTGCACAAAACAACGCGATGCGCAAAACAGCACGAGTGTAAACTGCACAAAATAGTGCGCTGCGCAAAACAACGCGAGTGATAAACTGCGCAAAACAGTGCGATGCGCAAAACAGCGCGAGTGATAAACTTCGCAAAACAGTGCGCTGCGCAAAACAGCGCGAGTGATAAACTGCCCAAAACAGTGCGCTGCCCAAAACAGCGCGAGTGTAAACTGCACAAAACAGTGCGCTGCGTAAAACAGTGCGAGTGATAAACTGCACAAAACAGTGCGATGCGCAAAACAGCGCGAGTGTAAACTGCACAAAACAGTGCGCTGCGCAAAATAGCGCGAGTGATAAACTGCACAAAACAGTGTGCTGCGCGAAACCGCACAAGTGATAAAATGCACAAAACAGTGCGCTGTGCCAAACAGCGAGAGTGACAAACTGCACAAAACAGTGCGATGCGCAAAACATCGCGAGAGTAAACAGCACAAAACAGTGCGCTGCGCAAAACTGCGCGAGTGATAAACTTCGCAAAACAGTGCGCTGCGCAAACAGCGCGAGTGATAAACTGCCCAAAATAGTGCGATCCCAAAACAGCGCGAGTGTAAACTGCACAAAACAGTGAGATGCGCAATACAGCACGAGTGTAAACTGCACAAAACAGTGCGCTGCGCAAAACAGCGCGAGTGATAAACTGCACAAAACAACGCGATGCGCAAAACAGCACGAGTGTAAACTGCACAAAATAGTGCGCTGCGCAAAACAACGCGAGCGATAAACTGCGCAAAACAGTGCGATGCGCAAAACAGCGCGAGTGATAAACTTCGCAAAACAGTGCGCTGCGCAAAACAGCGCGAGTGATAAACTGCCCAAAACAGTGCGCTGCCAAAACAGCGCGAATGTAAACTGCACAAAACAGTGCGCTGCGCAAAACAGCGCGAGTGATAAACTGCCCAAAACAGTGCGATCCCCAAAACAGCGCGAGTGTAAACTGTACAAAACAGTGCGCTACGCAAAACAGTGCGAGTGATAAACTGCACAAAACAGTGCGATGCGGAAAACAGCGCGAGTGTAAACTGCACAAAACAGTGCGCCGCGCAAAACAGCGCGAGTGATAAACTGCACAAAACAGTGCGCTGTGCGAAACAGCTCAAGTCACAAAATGCATAAAACAGTGCGCTGCGCCAAACAGCGAGATTGATAAACTGCCCAAAACACTGCGATGCGCAAAACATCGCGAGTGTAAACTGCACAAGGTAGTGCGCTGCGTAAAACAGCGCGAGTGATAAACTTTGCAAAACAGTGCGCTGCGCAAAACAGCGCGAGTGATAAACTGCCCAAAACAATGCGATGCCCAAAACAGCGCGAGTGTAAACTGCACAAAACAGTGCGCCGCGCAAAACAGCGCGAGTGTAAACTGCACAAAACAGTGCGCTGCGCAAAACAGCGCGAGTGATAAACTACACAGAACAGTGGGTTGCGCGAAACAGCACGAGTGATAAAATGCACAAAACAGTGCGCTGCGCAAAACAGCGCGAGTGTAAACTGCACAAAACAGTGCGCTGCGTAAAACAGCGGGAGTGATAAACTGCGCAAAACAGTGCGATGCGCAAAACAGCGTGAGTGTAAACTGCAAAAAATAATGCGCTGCGCAAAACAGCGCGAGTGATAAACTTCGCAAAACAGTGCGCTGCGCAAAACAGCGCGAGTGATAAACTGCCCAAAACAGTGCGATCCCCAAAACAGCGCGAGTGTAAACTGCACAAAACAGTGCGCTGCGCAAAACAGCGCGAGTGATAAACTGCCCAAAATAGCGCGTGTGATAAACTACACAAAACAGGGCAATACGCAAAACAGCGCGACTGTAAACTGCACAAAACAGTGCGATGCCCCAAACAGCACGGCGATAAACTGCACAAAACAGGGCGATGCGCCAAACAGCACGAGTGTAAACTGCAAAAAACAGTGCGCTGCACAAAACAGCACGAGTGGAAAACTGCACAAAACAGTGCGCTGCGCGAAACAGCGCGAGTGATAAAATGCACAAAACAGTGCGCTGCGCCAAACAGCGAGAGTGATAAACTGCACAAAACAGTGCGATGCGCAAAACAGCGCGAGTGTAAACTACACAAAACAGTGCGCTGCGCAATACAGCGCGAGTGATAAACTGCGCAAAATAGTGCGATGCGCAAAACAGCACGAGTGTAAACTGCACAAAACAGTGCGCTGTGCAAAACAGCGTAAGGGATGAACTGCACAAAACAGTGCGCTCCGCAAAACAGCGCGAGTGTAAACTGCACAAAGCAGTGCGCTGCGCAAAATAGCGCGAGTGACAAACTGCGCAAAACAGTGCGATGCCCCAAACAGCGCAAGCGATAAACTGCACAAAACAGTGCGATGCCCGAAACATCGCGACTGTAAACTGCACAAAACAGTGCGATGCCCCAAACAGCGCGGTGATAAACTGCACAAAACAACGCGATGCGTAAAACAGCGCGACTGTAAACCGCAAAAAACAGTGCGCTGCGCAGAACAACGCGAGTGATAAATTGCGCAAAATAGTGCGCTGCGCAGAACAACGCGAGTGATAAACTGCACAAAATAGTGCGCTGCGCAAAAAAGCGCGAGTGATAAACTGTTCAAAACAATGCGCTGCGCAAAATAGCGCGAGTGATAAACTGCGCAAAACAGCGCGAGTGTAAAATGCACAAAACACTGCGCTGCGCAAAACAGCGCGAGTGATAAACTGCCCAAAACAGTGCGATGCCCAAAATAGCGCGAGTGATAAACTGCACAAAACAGTGCGCTGCGGAAAACAGCGCGAGTGATAAACTGCCCAAAACAGTGCGATGCCCAAAACAGCGCGAGTGTAAACTGCACAAAATAGTGCGCTGCGCAAAACATCCGCGACTGTAAACTGCACAAAACAGTGCGATATGGAAAACAACGCGAGTGTAAACCGCACAAAACAGGGCGCTGCGCAAAACAGCGCGAGTGATAAACTGCACAAAACAGTGCGCTGCGCGAAACAGCGCGAGTGATAAAATGCACAAAACAGTGCGCTGCGCTAAACAGCGAGAGTGATAAACTGCACAAAACAGTGCGATGCGGAAAACATCGCGAGTGTAAACTGCACCAAATAGTGCGCCGCGCAAAATAGCGCGAGTGATAAACTTCGCAAAACAGTGCGCTGCGCAAAACAGCGCGAGTGATAAACTGCCCAAAACAGTGCGATGCCCAAAACAGCGCGAGCGATAAACTGCACAAAACAGTGCGATGCCCGAAACAACGCGACTGTAAACTGCACAAAACAGTGCGATGCCCCAAACAGCGCGGCGATAAACTGCACAAAACAATGCGATGCGTAAAACAGCGTCACTGTAAACTGCACAAAACAGTGCGCTGCGCAGAACAACGCGAGTGATAAACTGCGCAAAATAGTGCACTGCGCAAAACAGCGTGAGTTTAAACTGCACAAAACCGTGCGCTGCGCAAAAGAGCGTGAGTGATAAACTGCACAAAACAGTGCGCTGCGCAAAATAGCGGGAGTGATAAACTTCGCAAAACAGTGCGCTGCGCAAAACAGCGCGAGTGATAAACTTCGCAAAACAGTGCGCGGCGCAAAACAGCGCGAGTGATAAACTGCCCAAAACAGTGCGATGCCCAAAATAGTCCGAGTGTAAACTGCACAAAACAGTGCGCTGCGCAAAACAGCGCGAGGGATAAACTGCACAAAACTTTGCGATGCGCAAAACAGCACGAGTGTAAACTGCACAAAACAGTACGCTGCGCAAAACAGCGCGAGCGATAAACTGCACAAAACAGTGCGATGCGCAAAACAGCGCGAGAGTAAACTGCACAAAATAGTGCGCTGTGCAAAACAGCGCGAGTGTAAACTGCACAAAACAGTGCGCTGCGCAAAACATCGCGAGTGATAAACTGCACAAAACAGTGCGCTGCGCGAAACAGCGCGAGTGATAAAATGCACAAAACGGTGCGCTGCGCCAAACAGCGAGAGTGATAAACTGCACAAAACAGTGCGC
>JAPPVO010007933.1:0-92247 GCA_030407325.1 Camellia japonica
CGAGTGATAAACTGCGCAAAACAGTGCAGTGCGCAAAACGGCGCGAGTGATAAACTGCACAAAACAGTGTGATGCGCACAATAGCGCGAGTGATAAACTACCGAAAACAGTGCGATGAGCAAAACGGCGCGAGTGATAAACTGCGCAAAACAGTGCGATGCGCAAAGTGGCGCGAGTGATAAACTGTGCAAAATGGTGCGATACGCAAAACCGCGCGAGTGATAAACTGCGCAAAACAGCGCGAGTGATAAACTGCGCAAAATAGTGAGATGCGCAAAACAGCGCGAGTGATAAACTACGCAAAACAGTGCAATGCGCAAAACAGCGCGAGTGATAAACTGCACAAAACAATGCAATGCGCACAACGTCGCGAGTGATAAACTGCGCAAAACAGTGCGATCCGCAAAACGGCGCGAGTGATAAACTGCGCAAAACAGTGCGATCCGCAAAACGGCGCGAGTGATAAACTGCGCAAAACAGTGCGATGCGCAAAAGCGCGCGGGTGATAATCTGCCGAAAACAGTGCGATGCGCAAAACGGGGCGAGTGATAAACTGCGCAAAGCGGTGCGATGCGCAAAACGGTGCGAGTGATAAACTGCGCAAAATCGTGCGATGCGTAAAACGGCGCGAGTGATAAACTGCGCAAAACAGTGCGATGCGCCAAAAGGCACGAGTGTTAAACTGCGCAAAACAGTGCG
The DNA here is from genome assembly GCA_030407325.1 of Camellia japonica. NCBI lineage: Eukaryota > Viridiplantae > Streptophyta > Magnoliopsida > Ericales > Theaceae > Camellia > Camellia japonica. The sequence continues at coordinate 700 of JAPPVO010007933.1, forward strand.
ATGCGCAAAACGGCGAGAGTGATAAACTGCGCAAAACAGTGCGATGCGCAAAACGGCACGAGTGACAAACTGCGCAAAACGGTGCGATGCGCAAAACGGCGCGAGTAACAAACTTCGCAAAACGGTGCGATGCGCAAAACGGCGTGAGAGATAAACTGCGCAAAACCGTACGATGCGCAAAAAGGCGCCAGTGATAAACTGCGCAAAACCGTGCGATGCGCAAAACGGCGCGAGTGATGAACTGCGCAAAACGGTGCGATGTGCAAAACGGCGCGAGTGATAAACTGCGCAAAACAGTGCGACGCGCAAAACGGCGCGAGTGATAAATTGCGCAAAACAGTGCGATGCGCAAAACGGCGCGAGTGATAAATTGCGCAAAATAGTGCGACGAGCAAAACGGCGCGAGTGATAAATTGTGCAAAACAGTGCGATGCGCACAACAGCGTGAGTGATAAACTGCCGAAAATAGTGCGATGCGCAAAACGGCGCGAGTGATAAACTGCGCAAGACAGTGCGATGCGCAAAACGGCGCGAGTGATGAACTGCGCAACAAAGTGCGATGCACAAAACGGCGCGAGTGACGAATTGTGTAAAACGGTGCGATGCGTAAATCGGCGCGAGTGATAAACTGCGCAAAAGGGTGCGATGCGCAAAACGGTGCGAGTGAGAAACTGCGCAAAACGGTACGATGCACAAAACGGCGCGAGTGATAAACTGCGCGAAACCGTGCGATGCGCAAAACGGCGTGAGTGATAAACTGCGCAAAACAGTGCGATGCGCAAAAAGGCACGAGTGTTGAACTGCGCAAAACAGTGCGACGTGCAAAACGGCGCGAGTGTTAAACTGCGCAAAACACTGCCATGCGCAAAATAGCGCGAGTGATAAACTGCGCAAAACAGTGCGATGCGCAAAACAGCGCGAGTGTAAACTGCCCAAAACAGTGCGATGCGCAAAACAGCGCGAGTGATAAACTGCACAAAATAGGGCGATGCGCAAAACAGCGCGAGTGATAAACTGCGCAAAACAGCGCCACGCGCAAAACAGCGCGAGTGATAAACTGCGCAAAACAGTGAGATGCAGAAAACAGCGCGAGTGATAAACTGCGCAAAACAGTGCAATGCGCAAAACGGCGCGAGTGATAAACTGCGCAAAACCGTGCGATGCGCAAAACGGCGCGAGTGATAAACTGCGCAAAACAGTGAGATGCGCAAAACTTCGGGAGTGATAAACTGCGCAAAACAGCGCGAGAGATAAACTGCGCAAAATCGTACGATGCGCAAAAAGGCGCCAGTGATAAACTGCACAAAACTGTGCGATGCGCAAAACGGCGCGAGTGATGAACTGCGCAAAACGATGCGATGTGCAAAACGGCGCGAGTGATAAACTGCGCAAAACAGTGCGATGCACAAAAGCGCGCGAGTGATAATCTGCCGAAAACAGTGCGATACGCAAAACGGCGCGGGTGATAAATTAGGCAAAACAGTGCGACGTGCAAAACGGCGCGAGTGATAAATTGCGCAAAACAGTGCGATGCGCACAACAGCGTGAGTGATAAACTGCCGAAAATAGTGCGATGCGCAAAACGGCGCGAGTGATAAACTGCGCAAGACAGTGCGATGCACAAAACGGCGCGAGTGATAAACTGCGCAACACCGTGCGATGCACAAAGTGGCGCGAGTGATAAACTGTGCAAAACGGTGCGATACGCAAAACCGCGCGAGTGATAAACTGCGCAAAACAGCGCGAGTGATAAACTGCGCAAAATAGTGAGATGCGCAAAACAGCGCGAGTGATAAACTACGCAAAACAGTGCAATGCGCAAAACAGCGCGAGTGATAAACTGCACAAAACAATGCAATGCGCACAACGTCGCGAGTGATAAACTGCGCAAAACAGTGCGATCCGCAAAACGGCGCGAGTGATAAACTGCGCAAAACAGTGCGATGCGCAAAAGCGCGCGGGTGATAATCTGCCGAAAACAGTGCGATGCGCAAAACGGGGCGAGTGATAAACTGCGCAAAGCGGTGCGATGCGCAAAACGGTGCGAGTGATAAACTGCGCAAAATCGTGCGATGCATAAAACGGCGCGAGTGATAAACTGCGCAAAACAGTGCGATGCGCCAAAAGGCACGAGTGTTAAACTGCGCAAAATAGTGCGATGCGCAAAACGGCGCGAGTGATAAATGTCGCAAAACAGTGCGATGCGCAAAACGGCACGAGTGACAAACTACGCAAAACGGTGCGATGCGCAAAATGGCGCGAGTAACAAACTTCGCAAAACGGTGCGATGTGCAAAACGGCGTGAGAGATAAACTGCGCAAAACCGTACGATGTGCAAAAAGACGCCAGTGATAAACTGTGCAAAACCGTGCGATGCGCAAAACGGCGCGAGTGATGAACTGCGCAAAACGGTGCGATGTGCAAAACAGCGTGAGTGATAATCTGCGCAAAACAGTGCGGACGCGCAAAACGGCGCGAGTGATAAATTGCGCAAAACAATGCGATGCGCAAAACGGCGCGAGTGATAAATTGCGCAAAATAGTGCGACGAGCAAAACGGCGCGAGTGATAAATTGTGCAAAACAGTGCGATGCGCACAACAGCGTGAGTGATAAACTGCCGAAAATAGTGCGATGCGCAAAACGGCGCGAGTGATAAACTGCGCAAGACAGTGCGATGCGCAAAACGGCGCGAGTGATGAACTGCGCAACACAGTGCGATGCGCAAAACGGCGCGAGTGACGAACTGTGCAAAACGGTGCGATGCGTAAAACGGCGCGAGTGATAAACTGCGCAAAAGGGTGCGATGCGCAAAACGGTGCGAGTGAGAAACTGCGCAAAACGGTGCGATGCGCAAAACGGCGCGAGTGATAAACTGCGCAAAACAGTGCGATGCGCAAAACGGCGCGAGTGATAAACTGCGCAAAACAGTGCGAGTGATAAACTGCGCAAAACTGTGAGATGCGCAAAACAGCGCGAGTGATAAACTACGCAAAACAGTGCAATGCGCAAAACAGCGAGAGTGATAAACTGCGCAAAACAGTGCAATGCACACAACTGCGCGAGGGATAAATTGCGCAAAACAGTGCGATGCGCAAAACGACGCGAGCGATAAACTGCGCAAAAGTGCGCGAGTGATAATCTGCCGAAAACAGTGCGATGCGCAAAACGGGACGAGTGATAAACTGCGTAAAACGGTGCGATGCGCAAAACGGCGCGAGTGATAAACTGTGCAAAACCGTGCGGTGCGCAAAATGGCGCGAGTGATAAACTGCGTAAAACGGTGCGATGCGCAAAATCGCGCGAGTGATAAACTGCGTAAAACAGCGCGAGTGATAAACTGCGCAAAACCGTGAGATGCGCAAAACAACGCGAGTGATAAACTACGCAAAACAGTGCAATGCGCAAAACAGCGCGAGTGATAAACTGCGCAAAACAGTGCGATGCGCAAAACCGCACGAGTGATAAACTGCGCAAAACAGCGCCATGCGCAAAACAGCGCGAGTGATAAACTGCGCAAAACCGTGAGATGCGCAAAACAGCGCGAGTGATAAACTACGCAAAACAGTGCAATGCGCAAAACAGCCCGAGTGATAAACTGCGCAAAACAGTGCAATGCGCACAACAGCGCGAGTGATAAACTGCGCAAAACAGTGTAATGCGCAAAGAGTGCGGGTGAGAAACTGCGCAAAACAGCGCAATGCGCAAAACGGCGCGAGTGACAAACTGTGCAAAACGGTGCGATGCGCAAAACGGCGCGAGTGATAAACTGCGCAAAACCATGCGATGCGCAAAACGGCGCGAGTGATCGACTGCGCAAAGGAGTGCGATGCGCAAAACGGCGGGAGTGATAAACTGCGTAAAACAGTGCGATGCGCAAAACGGCGCGAGTGATAAACTGCACAAAACAGTGAGATGCGCAAAACGGCGCGAGTAATAAACTGCGCGAAATAGTGCGATGCGCAAAAACGACACGAGTGATAAACTGCGCAAAACAGTGCGATGCACAAAACGGCGGGAGTGATAAACTGCGCAAAACAGTGCGATGCGCAAAACGGCGCGAGTGATAAACTGCGCAAAACACTGCCATGCGCAAAACAGCGCGAGTGACAAACTGCGCAAAACAGTGCGATGCGCAAAACAGCGCGAGTGTGAACTGCCCAAAACAGTGCGATGCACAAAACCGCGCGAGTGATAAACTGCGCAAAACAGTGCAAGTGATACACTGCGCAAAACAGCGCCATGCACAAAACAGTGAGATGCGCAAAACAGCGCGAGTGATAAATTGCGCAAAACAGTGCGACGCGCAAAACAGCGCGAGTGATAAACTGCGCAAAACCGTGCGATGCGCAAAACCAGGCGAGTGATAAACTGCGCAAAACAGTGCGATGCGCAAAACCCGTGAGTGATAAACTGCGCAAAACAGTGCGAGGCGCAAAATGGCGCGAGTGATAAACTGCGCAAAACAGTACGATGCGCAAAACCGCGCGAGTGATAAACTGCGCAAAACAGTGCGTGGCGCAAAACGCGCGAGTGATAAACTGCGCAAAACAATGCGAGGCGCAAAACGGCGCGAGTGATAAACTGCGCAAAACAGTGCGATGCGCAAAAATGGCGCGAGTGATAAACTGCGCAACACCGTGAGATGCGCAAAACAGTGCGAGTGGTAAACTATGCAAAACAGTGCAATGCGAAAAACAGCGCGAGTGATAAACTGCGCAAAACAGTGCAATACGCACAACAGCGCGAGTGATAAACTGCGCAAAATAGTGCAATACGCAAAGAGCACGGGTGAGAAACTGTGCAAAACAGCGCGATGCGCAAAACGGCGCGAGTGATAAACTGCGCAAAGGAGTGCGATGCGCAAAACGGCGGGAGTGATAAACTGCGTAAAACAGTGCGATGCGCAAAATCGCACGAGGGATAATCTGCCAAAAACAGTGCGATGCGCAAAACAGCGCGAGTGATAAACTACACAAAACAGTGAGATGCGCAAAACGGCGCGAGTGATAAACTGCGTGAAACAGTGCGATGCGCAAAAACGGCACGAGTGATAAACTGCGCAAAACAGTGCGATGCGCAAAAGCGCGTGAGTGATAATCTGTCGAAAACAGTGCAATGCGCAAAGCGGCGCAAGGGATACACTGTGCAAAACGGTGCGATGCGCACAACGGCGGGAGTGATAAACTGCGCAAAACTGTGCGATGCGCAAAACGGCACGGGTGATAAACTGCGCAAAACACTGCCTTGAGCAAAACAGCGCGAGTGACAAACTGCGCAAAACAGTGCGATGCGCAAAACAGCGCGAGTGTGAACTGCCCAAAACAGTGCGATGCGCAAAACAGCGCGAGTGATAAACTGCAAAAAACAGTGTGATGCGCAAAACAGCGCCATGCGCAAAACAGCGAGAAGCGCAAAACAGCGCGAGTGATAAACTGCGCAAAACAGTGCGACGCGCACAACAGCGCGAGTGATAAACTGCGCAAAACAGTGCGATGCGCAAAACTGCGCGAGTGATAAACAGCGCAAAACAGTGCGATGCGCAAAACCCGCGAGTGATAAACTGCGCAAAACAGTGCGAGGCGCAAAACGGCGCGAGTGATAAACTGCGCAAAACAGTGCGATGCGCAAAACCGCGCGAGTGATAAACTGCGCAAAACAGTGCGAGGCGCAAAACGGCGCGAGTGATAAACTGCGCAAAACAGTGCGATGCGCAAAACCGCACGAGTGATAAACTGCGCAAAACAGTGCGATGCGCAAATTGGCACGAGTGATAAACTGCGCAAAACCGTGCGATGCGCAAAACAGCGCGAGTGATAAACTGCGCAAAACAGTGCGATGCGCAAAACGGCGCGAGTGATAAACTGCGCAAAACAGTGCGAGTGATAAACTGTGCAAAACAGTGAGAAGCGCAAAATAGCGCGAGTGATAAACTACGCAAAACAGTGCAATGCGCAAAACAGCACGAGTGATAAACTGCGCAAAAAAGTGCGATGCGCAAAACGACGCGAGTGATAAACTGCGCAAAACTGTGCGATGCGAAAAAGGGCGCGAGTGATAAACTTTGCAAAACAGTACGATGCGCAAAACGGCGGGAGTGATAAATTGCGCAAAACAGTGCGATGCGCAAAATCGTGCGAGTGATAATCTGCCGAAAATAGTGCGATGTGCAAAACGGATGGAGTGATAAACTGCGCAAAACAGTGAGATTTGTAAAACAGCGCGAGTGATAAACAACACAAAACAGTGCGATGCGCAAAACAGCGCGAGTGATACACTGCGCAAGACAGCGCCATGCGCAAAACAGTGAGATGCGCAAAACAGTGCGAGTGATAAATTGCGCAAAACAGTGCGATGCGCAAAACGGCGCGAGTGATAAACTGCGCAAAACAGTGCGAGCCGCAAAACGGCGCGAGTGATAACTGCGCAAAACAGTGCGATGCGCAAAACCGCGCGAGTGATAAACTGCGCAAAACAGTGCGAGGCGCAAAACGGCGCGATGATAAACTGCGCAAAACAGTGCGATGCGCAAAACCGCACGAGTGATAAACTGCGCAAAACAGTGCGATGCGCAAATTGGCACGAGTGATAAACTGCGCAAAACCGTGCGATGCGCAAAACAGCGCGAGTGATAAACTGCGCAAAAGTGCGATGCGCAAAACGGCGCGAGTGATAAACTGCGCAAAACAGTGCGAGTGATAAACTGTGCAAAACAGTGAGAAGCGCAAAATAGCGCGAGTGATAAACTACGCAAAACAGTGCAATGCGCAAAACAGCACGAGTGATAAACTGCGCAAAAAAGTGCGATGCGCAAAACGGCGGGAGTGATAAACTGCGCAAAACTGTGCGATGCGAAAAAAGGGCGCGAGTGATAAACTTTGCAAAACAGTACGATGCGCAAAACGGCGGGAGTGATAAATTGCGCAAAACAGTGCGATGCGCAAAATCGTGCGAGTGATAATCTGCCGAAAATAGTGCGATGTGCAAAACGGATGGAGTGATAAACTGCGCAAAACAGTGAGATTTGTAAAACAGCGCGAGTGATAAACAACACAAAACAGTGCGATGGCAAAACAGCGCGAGTGATACACTGCGCAAGACAGCGCCATGCGCAAAACAGTGAGATGCGCAAAACAGTGCGAGTGATAAATTGCGCAAAACAGTGCGATGCGCAAAACGGCGCGAGTGATAAACTGCGCAAAACAGTGCGAGCCGCAAAACGGCGCGAGTGATAAACTGCGCAAAACAGTGCGATGCGCAAATTGGCGCGAGTGATAAACTGCACAAAACCGTGCGATGCGCAAAACGGCGCGAGTGATTAACTGCGCAAAACAGCGCGAGTGATAAACTGTGCAAAACAGTGAGAATCGCAAAATAGCGCGAGTGATAAACTACGCAAAACAGTGCAATGCGCAAAACAGCGCGAGTGATAAACTGCGCAAAACAGTGCAATGCACACAACAGCGCGAGGGATAAGCTGCGCAAAACAGTGCGATGCGCAAAACGGCGCGAGCGATAAACTGTGCAAAAGCGCGCGAGTGATAATCTGCCGAAAACAGTGCGATGCGCAAAATGGCGCGAGTGATAAACTGTGCAAAACAAGGCGATGCGCAAAACGGCGCGAGTGATAAATTGCACAAAACAGTGCAATGCGCACAACAGCGCGAGTGATAAACTACCGAAAACAGTGCGATGCGTAAAACGACACGAGTGATAAACTGTGCAAAAAAGTGCGATGCGCAAAACGACGCGAGTGATAAAATTCGCAAAACCGTGCGATGCGCAAAAGGGCGCGAGTGATAAACTTTGCAAAACAGTGCGATGCGCAAAACGGCGGGAGTGATAAACTGCGCAAAACAGTGCGATGCGCAAAATCGCGCGAGCGATAATCTGCCGAAAACAGTGCGATGTGCAAAACGGAGGGAGTGATAAACTGCGCAAAACAGTGAGATTTGTAAAACAGCGCGAGTGATAAACAACACAAAACAGTGCGATGCGCAAAACAGCGCGAGTGATACACTGCGCAAGACAGCGCCATGCGCAAAACAGTGAGATGCGCAAAACAGTGCGAGTGATAAACTGCGCAAAACAGTGCGATGGGCACAACAGCGCGAGTGATAAACTGCGCAAAGCAGTGCGATGCGCAAAACGGCGCGAGTGATAAACTGCGCAAAACTGTGCGAGGCAGAAAATGGCGCGAGTGATAAACTGCGAAAAACAGTGCGATGCGCAAAACCGCGCGAGTGATAAACTGCGCAAAACAGTGAGATACGCAAAACGGCGCGAGTGATAAACTGCGCAAAACAGTGCAATGCGCCAAAAGGCGCGAGTGTTAAACTGCGCAAAATCGGTCGATGCGCAAAACGGCAGGAGTGATAAACTGCGCAAAATAGTGCGTTGCACAAAACCGCGCGACTGATAAACTGCGCAAAACAGTGCGATGCGCCAAACGGCGCGAGTGTTAAACTGCGCAAAACAATGCGATGCGTAAAACGGCGCGAGTGATAAACTACGCAAAACAGTGCGGTGAGAAAAACGGCGCGAGTGATAAACTGCGCAAAATGGTGAGATGCGCAAAACAGCGCGAGTGATAAACTGCGCAAAACAGCGCGAGTGATAAACTGCGCAAAATAGTGTGATGCGCAAAACAGCGCGAGTGATAAACTCCGCAAAACAGTGAGATGCGCAAAACAGCGCGAGTGATAAACAGAGCAAAACAGTGCAATGCGCACAACAGCGCGAGTGATAAACTGTGCAAAACAGTGGGATGCGCAAAACGGCGAGAGTGATAAACTGCGCAAAACAGTGCGATGCGCAAAAGCGCGCGAGTGATAATATGTCGAAAACAGTGCGATGCGCAAAACAGCGCGAGTGATAAACTGCGCAAAACGGTGCGATGCGCAAAACGGCGCGAGTGATAAACTGCGCAAAACGGTGCGATGCGCAAAACGGCGCGAGTGATAAACTGCGCAAAATCGTGCGATGCGCAAAACGACGCAAGTGATAAACTGTGCAAAACAGTGCGATGCGCCAAAAGACGCGAGTGTTAAACTGCACAAAACAGTGCAATACGCAGAATGGCGCGAGTGATAAACTGCGCAAAACAATGCGATGCGCAATATCGCGCTAGTGATAAACTGCGCAAAACAGTGCGATGCGCAAAACGGCGCAAGTGATAAACTGCGCAGAACAGTGCGATGCGCACAACAGAGCGAGTGATAAACTGTCGAAAATAGTGCGACTCGTAAAACGGCGCGAGTGATAAACTGCGCAAAACAGTGCGATGCGCAAAACGGCGCGAGTGATAAACTGTGCAAAACAGTGAGATGCGCAAAACAGCGCGAGTGATAAACTACGCAAAACAGTGCAATGCGGAAAACAACGCGAGTGATAAACTGTGCAAAACAGTGCACTGCGCACAACAGCGCGAGGGATAAACTGCGCAAAACAGGGCGATGCGCAAAACTGCGCAAAAGCGCACGAGCGATAATCTGCCGAAAACAGTGCGATTCGCAAAACTACGCGAGTGATAAACTGCGCAAAACAGAGCAACGCGCACAACAGCGCGAGTGATAAACTGCGGAAAACGGTGCGATGCGCAAAATTGCACGAGTGATAAACTGCGCAAAACAGTGCGATGCGCAAAACCGCGCGAGTGATAAACTGCGCAAAACAGTGCGAGGCGCAAAACGCGTGAGTGATAAACTGCGCAAAACAGTGAGATACGCAAAACGGCACGAGTGATAAACTGCGCAAAACAGTGCGATGCGCCAAAAGGCGCGAGTGTTAAACTGCGCAAAATCGGGCGATGCGCAAAACGGCGGGAGTGATAAAGTGCGCAAAATAGTGCGTTGCACAAAACCGGGCGACTGATAAACTGCGCAAAACAGTGCGATGCGCCAAATGGCGCGAATGTTAAACTGCGCAAAACAATGCGATGCGCAAAACGGCGCGAGTGATAAACTACGCAAAACAGTGCGGTGAGCAAAACGGCGCGAGTGATAAACTGCGCAAAACGGTGAGATGCGCAAAACAGCGCGAGTAATAAACTGCGCAAAACAGCGCGAGTGATAAACTGCGCAAAACAGTGTGATGCGCAAAACAGTGCGAGTGATAAACTCCGCAAAATAGTGAGATGCGCAAAACAGCGCGAGTGATAAACTGCGCAAAATAGTGCAATGCGCACAACAGTGCGAGTGATAAACTGTGCAAAACAGTGGGAAGCGCAAAACGGCGCGAGTGATAAACTGCGCAAAACAGTGCGATGCGCAAAAGCGCGCGAGTGATAATATGTCGAAAACAGTGCGATGCGCAAAACAGCGCGAGTGATAAACTGCGCAAAACGGTGCGATGCGCAAAACGGCGCGACTGATAAACTGCGCAAAATCGTGCGATGCGCAAAACGACGCAAGTGATAAACTGTGCAAAACAGTGCGATGCGCCAAAAGACGCGAGTGTTAAACTGCACAAAACAGTGCAATACGCAGAATGGCGCGAGTGATAAACTGCGCAAAACAGTGCGATGCGCAAAACGGCGCAAGTGATAAACTACGCAGAACAGTGCGATGCGCACAACAGAGCGAGTGATAAACTGTCGAAAACAGTGCGACTCGTAAAACGGCGCGAGTGATAAACTGCGCAAAACAGTGCGATGCGCAAAACGGCGCGAGTGATAAACTGTGCAAAACAGTGAGATGTGCAAAACAGCGCGAGTGATAAACTACGCAAAACAGTGCAATGTGGAAAACAACGCGAGTGATAAACTGCGCAAAACAGTGCACTGCGCACAACAGCGCGAGGGATAAACTGCGCAAAACAGGGCGATGCGCAAAACGGCGCGAGCGATAAACTGCGCAAAAGCGCACGAGCGATAATCTGCCGAAAACAGTGCGATTCGCAAAACTACGCGAGTGATAAACTGCGCAAAACAGAGCAACACGCACAACAGCGCGAGTGATAAACTGCGGAAAACGGTGCGATACGCAAAATCGCACGAGTGATAAACTGCGCAAAACAGTGCGATGCGCAAAACCGCGCGAGTGATAAACTTGGCAAAACAGTGCGAGGCGCAAAACGCGTGAGTGATAAACTACGCAAAACAGTGAGATACGCAAAACGGCACGAGTGATAAACTGCGCAAAACAGTGCGATGCGCCAAAAGGCGCGAGTGTTAAACTGCGCAAAATCGGGCGATGCGCAAAACGGCGGGAGTGATAAAGTGCGCAAAATAGTGCGTTGCACAAAACCGGGCGACTGATAAACTGCGCAAAACAGTGCGATGCGCCAAACGGCGCGAGTGTTAAACTGCGCAAAACAATGCGATGCGCAAAACGGCGCGAGTGATAAACTACGCAAAACAGTGCGGTGAGCAAAACGGCGCGAGTGATAAACTGCGCAAAACGGTGAGATGCGCAAAACAGCGCGAGTAATAAACTGCGCAAAACAGCGCGAGTGATAAACTGCGCAAAACAGTGCGAGTGATAAACTCCGCAAAATAGTGAGATGCGCAAAACAGCGCGAGTGATAAACTGCGCAAAACAGTGCAATGCGCACAACAGCGCGAGTGATAAACTGTGCAAAACAGTGGGATGCACAAAACGGCGCGAGTGATAAACTGCGCAAAACAGTGCGATGCGCAAAAGCGCGCGAGTGATAATATGTCGAAAACAGTGCGATGCGCAAAACAGCGCGAGTGATAAACTGCGCAAAACGGTGCGATGCGTAAAACGGCACGAGTGATAAACTGCGCAAAATCGTGCGATGCGCAAAACGACGCAAGTGATAAACTGTGCAAAACAGTGCGATGCGCCAAAAGACGCGAGTGTTAAACTACACAAAACAGTGCAATACGCAGAATGGCGCGAGTGATAAACTGCGCAAAACAGTGCGATGCGCAATATCACGCTGGTGATAAACTGCGCAAAACAGTGCGATGCGCAAAACGGCGCAAGTGATAAACTGCGCAGAACAGTGCGATGCGCACAACAGAGCGAGTGATAAACTGTCGAAAACAGTGCGACTCGCAAAACGGCGCGAGTGATAAACTGCGCAAAACAGTGCGATGCGCACAACAGAGCGAGTGATAAACTGTCGAAAACAGTGCGACTCGCAAAACGGCGCGAGTGATAAACTGCGCAAAACAGTGCGATGCGCAAAACGGCGCGAGTGATAAACGGCGCAAAACAGCGCGGGTGATAAACTGTGCAAAACAGTGAGATGCGCAAAACAGCGCGAGTGATAAACTACGCAAAACAGTGCAATGCGGAAAACAACGCGAGTGATAAACTGCGCAAAACAGTGCACTGCGCACAACAGCGCGAGGGATAAACTGCGCAAAACAGTGCGATGCGCAAAACGGCGCGAGCGATAAACTGCGCAAAAGCGCGCGAGCGATAATCTGCCGAAAACAGTGCGATTCGCAAAACTACGCGAGTGATAAACTGCGCAAAACAGTGCAACGAGCACAACAGCGCGAGTGATAAACTGCGGAAAACGGTGCGATGCGCAAAACCGCACGAGTGATAAACTGCGCAAAACAGCGCGAGGCGCAAAACGGCGCGAGTGATAAACTGCGCAAAACAGTGCGATGCGCAAAACGGCGCGAGTGATAAACTGCGCAAAACAGTGCGATGCGCAAAACCGCGCGAGTGATAAACTGCGCAAAACAGTGCGATGCGCAAAACGGCGCGAGTGATAAACTGCGCAAAATTGTGCGATGCGCAAAACGGCGCGAGTGATAAACTTCGCAAAACAGTGCGATGCGCAAAACGGCGGGAGTGATAAACTGCGCAAAACAATGCGATGCGCAAAATCACGCGAATGATAATCTGCCGAAAATAGTGCGATATGCAAAACGGCGTGAGTGAGAAACTGCGCAAAAGAGTGAGATATGCAAAACGGCGCGAGTGATAAACTGCGCAAAACAGTTCGATGTGCCAAAAGGCGCGAGCGTTAAACTGCGCAAAACAGTGCGATGCGTAAAACGGCACGAGTGATAAATTGCGCAAAATAGTGCAATGCGCAAAACCGCGCGACTGATAAACTGCGCAAAACAGTGCGATGCGCCAAACTGCGCGAGTGTTAAACTGCGCAAAACCATGCGATGCGCAAAACGGTGCGAGTGATAAACTGCGCAAAACAGTGCGGTGCGCAAAACGGCGCGAGTGATAAACCACACAAAACGGTGCGATGCGTAAAACAACGCGAGTGATAAACTGCGCAAAACAGCGCGAGTGATAAACTGCGCAAAACAGTGTGATGCGCAAAACAGCGCGAGTGATAAACTCCGCAAAACAGTGAGATGCGCAAAACAGGACGAGTGATAAACTGCGCAAAACAGTGTAATGCGCACAACAGCGCGAGTGATAAACTGCGCAAAACAGCGCGAGTGATAAACTGTGCAAAACAGTGAGATGCGCAAAACAGGGCGAGTGATAGACTACGCAAAACAGTGCAATGCGCAAAACAGCACGAGTGATAAACTGCGCAAAACAGTGCAATGCACACAATAGCGCGAGGGATAAACTGCGCAAAATAGTGCGATGCGCAAAACGGCGCGAGCGATAAACTGCGCAAAAGCGCGCGAGTCATAATCTGCCGAAAACAGTGCGATGCGCAAAACGGCGCGGGTAATAAACTGTGCAAAACAGTGTGATGCGCAAAACGGCGCGAGTGATAAATTGCGTAAAACAGTGCGATGCGCACAACAGCGCGAGTGATAAACTGCCGAAAACAGTGCGATGCGCAAAACGGCACGAGTGATAAACTGCGCAAAAAAATGCAATGCGCAAAACGACGCGAGTGATAAACTGCGCAAAACAGTGCGATGCGCAAAAGCGCGCGAGTGATAATATGTCGAAAACCGTGCGATGTGCAAAACAGCGCCAGTGATAAACTGCGCAAAACGGTGCGATGCGCAAAACGGCGCGAGTGATAAACTGCGCAAAATTGTGCGATGCGCAAAACGAGGCAAGTGATAAACTGCGCAAAATAGTGCGATACGCCAAAAGGCGCGAGTGTTAAACTGCACAAAACAGTGCAATGCGCAGAATGGCGCGAGTGATAAACTGCGCAAAACAGTGCGATGCGCAAAATCGCGGTAGTGATAAACTGCGCAAAACAGTGCGATGCGTAAAACGGCGCAAGTGATAAACTGCGCAGAACAGTGCGATGCGCACAACAGAGCGAGTGATAAACTGTCGAAAACAGTGCGACTCGCAAAACGGCGCGACTGATAAACTGCGCAAAACAGTGCGATGCGCAAAACGGCACGAGTGATAAACTGCGCAAAATAGTGCGAGTGATAAACTGCGCAAAACAGTGAGATACGCAAAACAGCGCGAGTGATAAACTACGCAAAACAGTGCAATGCGCAAAATAGAGCGAGTGATGAACTGCACAAAACAGTGCAATGCGCACAACAGCGCGAGGGATAAATTGCGCAAAACAGTGCGATACGCAAAACGGCGCGAGCGATAAACTGCGCAAAAGCGCGCGAGTGATAATCTGTCGAAAATAGTGCGATGCGCAAAACGGGACGAGTGATAAACTGCGCAAAACGGTGCGATGCGCAAAACGGCGTGAGTGATAAACTGCGCTAAACCGTGCGGTGCGCAAAACGGCGCGAGTGATAAACTGCGCAAAACGGTGCGATGCGCAAAATCGCGCGAGTGATAAACTGCGTAAAACAGCGCGACTGATAAACTGCGCAAAACCGTGAGATGCGCAAAACAGCGCGAGTGATAAACTACGCAACACAGTGCAATGCGCAAAATCGCGTGGGTGATAAACTGCGCAAAACAGTGCGAGGCGCAAAACGCGCGAGTGATAAACTGCGCAAAACAGTGCGAGGCGCAAAACGACGCGAGTGATAAACTGCGCAAAACGGTGCGAGTGATGAACTGCGCAAAACCGTGAGATGCGCAAAACAGCGCGAGTGATAAACTACGCAACACAGTGCAATGCGCAAAATCGCGTGGGTGATAAACTGCGCAAAACAGTGCGAGGCGCAAAACGCGCGAGTGATAAACTGCGCAAAACAGTGCGAGGCGCAAAACGACGCGAGTGATAAACTGCGCAAAACGGTGCGAGTGATGAACTGCGCAAAACCGTGCGATGCGCAAAACGGCGCGAGTGATAAACTGCGCAAAATAGTGCGATGCGCAAAACGGCGCGAGTGATAAACTGCGCAAAACAGCGCGAGTGATAAACTGTGCAAAACAGTGAGATGCGCAAAACAGCGCGAGTGATAAACTACGCAAAACAGTGCAATGCACAAAACAGCGCGAGTGATAAACTGCGCAAAACAGTGCAATGCACACAACAGCGCGAGGGATAAGCTGCGCAAAATAGTGCGATGCGCAAAACGGCGCAAGCGATAAACTGCGCAAAAGCACGCGAGTGATAATCTGCCGAACACAGTGCGATGCGCAAAACGGCGCGAGTGATAAACTGTGCAAAACGGTGCGATGCGCAAAAGCGGCGCGAGTGATAAATTGCGCAAAACAGTGCGATGCGCAAAACGGCGCGAGTGATAAATTGCGCAAAACAGTGCGAGTGATAAACTGCCGAAAATAGTGCGACGCGTAAAACGGCACGAGTGATAAACTGCGCAAAAAAGTACGATGCGCAAAACGACGCGAGTGATAAACTGCGCAAAACCGTGCGATACGCAGAAGGACGCGAGTGAAAAACTTTGCAAAACAGTGCGATGCGCAAAACGGCGGGAGTGATAAACTGCGCAAAACAGTGCGATGCGCAAAATCGCGCGAGTGATAATCTGTCGAAAAGAGTGCGATGCGCAAAACGGAGCGAGTGATAAACGGCGCAAAATAGTGAGATTCGCAAAACAGCACGAGTGATAAACAGCACAAAACACTGCGATGCGCAAAACAACGCGAGTGATACACTGCGCAAAACAGCGCCATGCGCAAAACAGTGAGATGCCCAGAACAGCGCGAGTGATAAACTGCGTAAAACAGTGCGATGTGCACAACAGCGCGAGTGATAAACTGCGCAAAACAGTGCGAGGCGCAAAACGGCGCGAGTGATAAACTGCGCAAAACAGTGCGACGCGCAAAACGCGCGAGCGATAAACTGTGCAAAACAGTGCGAGGTGCAAAACGGCGCGAGCGATAAACTGCGCAAAACAGTGCGATGCGCAAAACGGCGCGAGTGATAAACTGCGCAAAACCGTGCGATGCGCAAAAGCGCGCGAGTGATAATATGTCGAAAACAGTGCGATGCGCAAAACAGCGCGAGTGATAAACTGCGTAAAACGGTGCGATGCGCAAAACGGCGCGAGTGATAAACTGCGCAAAATCGTGCGATGCGCAAAACGATGCGAGTGATAAACTGCGCAAAACCGTGCGATGCGCAAAACGGCGCGAGTGATAAACTGCGCAAAACCGTGCGATGCGCAAAAGCGCGCGAGTGATAATATGTCGAAAACAGTGCGATGCGCAAAACAGCGCGAGTGATAAACTGCGTAAAACGGTGCGATGCGCAAAACGGCGCGAGTGATAAACTGCGCAAAATCGTGCGATGCGCAAAACGATGCGAGTGATAAACTGCGCAAAACAGTGCGATGCGCCAAAAGGCGCGAGTGTTAAACTGCACAAAACAGTGCGATGCGCAAAACGTCGCAAGTGAAAAACTGCGCAGAACAGTGCGATGCGCACAACAGAGCGAGTGATAAACTGTCAAAAACAGTGCGACTCGCAAAATGGCGCGAGTGATAAACTGCGCAAAATAATGCGTTGCGCAAAACGGCGCGAGTGATAAACTGCGCAAAACGGCGCGAGTGATAAACTGTGCAAAACAGTGAGATGCGCAAAACAGCGCGAGTGTGAACTACCCAAAACAGTGCGATGCACAAAACAGGGCGAGTGATAAACTGCACAAAACAGTGCGATGCGCAAAACAGTGCGAGTGATACACTACGCAAAACAGCGCCATGCGCAAAACAGTGAGATGCACAAAACAGCAAGAGTGATAAATTGCGCAAAACAGTGCGACGCGCACAACAGCGCGAGTGATAAACTGCACAAAACAGTCCGATGTGCAAAATCGTGCGAGTGGTAAACTGCGCAAAACAGTGCGATGCGCAAAACCCGCGAGTGATAAACTGCGCAAAAAGTGCGAGCCGCAAAACGGCGCGAGTGATAAACTGCGCAAAACAGTGCGATGCGCAAAACCGCGCGAGTGATAAACTGTGCAAAACAGTGCGAGGCGCAAAACGCGCGAGTGATAAACTGCGCAAAACAGTGCGAGGCGCAAAACGACGCGAGTGATAAACTGCGCAAAACGGTGCGATGCGCAAAACTGCGCGAGAGATGAACTGCGCAAAATCGTGCGATGCGCAAAACGGCGCGAGTGATAAACTGCGCAAAATAGTGCGATGCGCAAAACAGCGCGAGTGATAAACTGCGCAAAACAGCGCGTGTGATAAACTGTGCAAAACAGTAAGATGCGCAAAACAGCGCGAGTGATAAACTACGCAAAACAGCGCGAGTGATAAACTGCGCAAAAAGTGCAATGCACACAACAGCGCAAGGGATAAACTGCGCAAAATAGTGCGATGCGCAAAACGGCGCGAGCGATAAACTGCGCAAAAGCACGCGAGTGATAATCTGCCGAACACAGTGCGATGCCCAAAACGACGCGGGTGATAAACTGTGCAAAACAGTGCGATGCGCAAAACGGCGCGAGTGATAAATTGTGCAAAACAGTGCGATGCGCAAAACGGCGCGAGTGATAAATTGCGCAAAACAGTGCGATGCGCACAACAGCGCGAGTGATAAACTGCCAAAAATAGTGCGATGCGTAAAACGGCACGAGTGATAAACTGCGCAAAAAAGTACGATGCGCAAAACGACGCAAGTGATAAACTGCGCAAAACTGTGCGATACGCAGAAGGACGCGAGTGATAAACTTTGCAAAACAGTGCGATGCGCAAAACGGCGAGAGTGATAAACTGCGCAAAACAGTGCGATGCGCAAAATCGCGCGAGTGATAATCTGTCGAAAAGAGTGCGATGCGCAAAACGGCGCGAGTGATAAACTGCGCAAAACAGTGAGATTCGCAAAACAGCACGAGTGATAAACAGCACAAAACACTGCGATGCGCAAAACAGCGCGAGTGATACACTGCGCAAAACAGCGCCATGCGCAAAACAGTGAGATCCCCAAAACAGCGCGAGTGATAAACTGCGTAAAACAGTGCGATGTGCACAACAGCGCGAGTGATAAACTGCGCAAAACAGTGCGAGGCACAAAACGGCGCGAGCGATAAACTGCGTAAAACGGTGCGATGCGCAAAACGGAGCGAGTGATAAACTGGGCAAAATCGTGCGATGCGCAAAACGGCGCGAGTGATAAACTTCGCAAAATAGTGCGATGCACAAAACGGCAGGAGTGATAAACTGCGCAAAACAGTGCGATGCGCAAAATCAAGCGAGTGATAATCTGCCGAAAACAGTTCGATCCGCAAAACGGCGCGAGTCATAAACTGCGCAAAACAGTGAGATGCGCATAACGGCGCGGGTGATAAACGGCCCAAAACAGTGCGATGCGCCAAAAGGCGCGAGTGTTAAACTTCGCAAAACAGTGCGATGCGCAAAACGGCGGGAGTGATAAACTGCGCAAAATAGTGCGATGCGCCAAACTGCGCGACTGATAAACTGCGCAAAAGAGTGCGATGCGCCAAACGGCGCGAGTGTTAAACTGCGGAAAACAGCGCGAGTGATAAACTACGCAAAACGGCGCGAGTGATAAACTACGCAAAATGGTGCGATGAGCAAAACAGTGCGAGTGATAAACTGCGCAAAACAGCGCGAGTGATAAACTGCGCAAAACAGTGTGATGCGCAAAACAGCGCGAGTGATAAACTTCGCAAAACAGTGAGATGCGCAAAACAGCGCGAGTGATAAACTGCGAAAATAGTGCAATGCGCACAACAGCGCGAGTGATAAACTGTGCAAAACAGTGGGATGCGCAAAACGGCGCGAGTGATAAACTGCGCAAAATAGTGCGATGCGCAAAAGCGCGCGAGTGATAATATGTCAAAAACAGTGCGATGCGCAAAACAGCGCGAGTGATAAACTGCGCAAAACGGTGCGATGCGCAAAACGGCGCGAGTGATAAACTGCGCAAAATCGTGCGATGCGCAAAACGACGAGTGATAAACTGCGCAAAACAGTGCGATGCGCCAAAAGGCGCGAGTGTTAAACTGCACAAAACAGTGCGATGCGCAAAACGTCGCAAGTGATAAACTGCGCAGAACAGTGCGATGCGCACAACAGAGCGAGTGATAAACTGTCGAAAACAGTGCGACTCGCAAAATGGCGCGAGTGATAAACTGCGCAAAATAATGCGATGCGCAAAACGGCGCGAGTGATAAACTGCGCAAAACAGCGCGAGTGACAAACTGTGCAAAACAGTGAGATGCGCAAAACAGCGCGAGTGATAAACTACGCAAAACAGTGCAATGCGCATAACAGCGCGAGTGATAAACTGTGCAAAACAGTGCAATGCGCACAACAACGCGAGGGATAAACAGCGCAAAACAGGGCGATGCGCAAAACGGCGCGAGCGATAAACTGCGCAAAAGTGCGCGAGTGATAATCTGCCGAAAACAGTGCGATGCGCAAAACGGGACGAGTGATAAACTGCGCAAAATGGTGCGATGCGCAAAACGGCGCGAGTGATAAACTACGCAAAACCATGCGGTGCAGAAAACGGCGCGAGTGATAAACTGCTCAAAACGGAGCGATGCGCAAAACCGCGCGAGTGATAAACTGCGCAAAATAGCGCCATGCGCAAAACAGCGCGAGTGATAAACTGCGCAAAATCGTGAGATGCGCAAAACAGCGCGAGTGATAAACTACGCAAAATAGTGCAATGCGCAAAACAGCGCGAGTGATAAACTGCGCAAAACGGTGCGATGCGCAAAACCGCGAGAGTGATAAACTGCGCAAAACCGTGCGATGCGCAAAACGGCGCGAGTGATAAACTTCGCAAAACAGTGCGATGCGCAAAACGGCGGGAGTGATAAACTGCGCAAAACAGTGCGATGCGCAAAATCAAGCGAGTGATAATCTGCCGAAAACAGTTCGATCCGCAAAACGGCGCGAGTGATAAACTGCGCAAAACAGTGAGATGCGCAAAACGGCGTGGGTGGTAAACTGCCCAAAACAGTGCGATGCGCCAAAAGGCGCGAGTGTTAAACTGCGCAAAATAGTGCGATGCGCAAAACGGCGGGAGTGATAAACTGCGCAAAATAGTGCGATGCGCAAAACCGCGCGATTGATAAACTGCGCAAAATAGTGCGATGCGCCAAACGGCGCGAGTGTTAAACTGCGCAAAACAATACGATGCGCAAAACGGCGCGAGTGATAAACTACGCAAAACGGCGCGCAAAACGGCGCGAGTGATAAACTACGCAAAACGGTGCGTTGCGCAAAATAGCGCGAGTGATAAACTGCACAAAACTGCGTGAGTGATAAACAGCGCAAAACAGTGTGATGCGCAAAACAGCGCGAGTGATAAACTTCGCAAAACAGTGAGATGCGCAAAACAGCGCGAGTGATAAACTGCGCAAAACAGGGCAATGCGCACAACAGCGCGAGTGATAAACTGTGCAAAACAGTGGGATTCGCAAAACGGCGCGAGTGATAAACTGCGCAAAACAGTGCGATGCGCAAAAGCGCGCGAGTGATAATATGTCGAAAACAGTGCGATGCGCAAAACAGCGCGAGTGATAAACTGCGCAAAACGGTGCGATGCGCAAAACGGCGCGAGTGATAAACTGCGCAAAATCGTGCGATGCGCAAAACGACGCGAGTGATAAACTGCGCAAAACAGTGCGATGCGCCAAAAGGCACGAGTGTTAAACTGCACAAAACAGTGCGATGCGCAAAACGTCGCAAGTGATAAACTGCGCAGAACAATGCGATGCGCACAACAGAGCGAGTGATAAACTGTCGAAAACAGTGCGACTCGCAAAATAGCGCGAGTGATAAACTGCGCAAAACAGTGCAATGCGCACAACAGCGCGAGGGATAAACTGCGCAAAACAGGGCGATGTGCAAAACGGCGCGAGCGATAAACTGCCGAAAACAGTGCGATGTGCAAAACGGGACGAGTGATAAACTGCGCAAAACGGTGCGATGCGCAAAACGGCGCGAGTGATAAACTGCGCAAAACCATGCGGTGCAGAAAACGGCGCGAGTGATAAACTGCGCAAAACGGAGCGATGCGCAAAACCGCGCGAGTGATAAACTGCGCAAAACAGCGCCATGCGCAAAACAGCGCGAGTGATAAACTGCGCAAAATCGTGAGATGCGCAAAACGGCGCGAGTGATAAACTACGCAAAATAGTGCAATGCGCAAAACAGCGCGAGTGATAAACTGCGCAAAACGGTGCGATGCGCAAAACCGCGCGAGTGATAAACTGCGCAAAACCATGCGGTGCAGAAAACGGCGCGAGTGATAAACTGCGCAAAACGGAGCGATGCGCAAAACCGCGCGAGTGATAAACTGCGCAAAACAGCGCCATGCGCAAAACAGCACGAGTGATAAACTACGCAAAGCCATGAGATGCGCAAAACAGCGCGAGTGATAAACTACGCAAAACAGTGCAATGCGCAAAACAGCGCGAGTGATAAACTGCGCAAAACACTACAATGTGCAGAACAGCGCAAGTGATAAACTGCGCAAAACAGTGCAATGCGCAAAGAGTGCGGGTGAGAAACTGCGCAAAACAGCGCGATGCGCAAAACGGCGCGAGTGACAAACTGCGCAAAACGCTGCGATGCGCAAAACGGCGCGAGTGATAAACTGCGCAAAACCGTGCGATGCCCAAAACGGCGCAAGTGATAAACTGCGCAAAGGAGTGCGATGCGCAAAACGGCGGGAGTGATAAACTGCGTGAAACAGTGCGATGCGCAAAATCGTGCGAGTGATAATCTGCCAAAAACAGTGCGATGCGCAAAACGGCGCGAGGGATAAACTGCACAAAACAGTGAGATGCGCAAAAACGGCGCGAGTGATAAACTGCGCAAAACAGTGCGATGCGCAAAAGCGCGCGGGTGATAATCTGTCGAAAACAGTGCAATGCGCAAATCGGCGCGAGTGATAAACTGTGCAAAACGGTGCGATGCGCAAAACGGCGGGAGTGATAAACTGCGCAAAACATTGCGATGCGCAAAACGGCGCGAGTGATAAACTGCGCAAAACACTACCATGCGCAAAATAGCGCGAGTGACAAACAGCGTAAAATAGTGTGATGCGCAAAACAACGCGAGTGTGAACTGCCCAAAACAGTGCGATGCGCAAAACAGCGCGAGTGATAAACTGCACAAAACAGTGCGATGCG
Source organism: Camellia japonica (assembly GCA_030407325.1). Lineage (NCBI taxonomy): Eukaryota > Viridiplantae > Streptophyta > Magnoliopsida > Ericales > Theaceae > Camellia > Camellia japonica. Next base: position 23,072 of record JAPPVO010007933.1, read on the forward strand.
CAAAACAGCGCGAGTGATACACTGCGCAACACAGCGCCATGCGCAAAACAGTGAGATGCGCAAAACAGCGCGAGTGATAAACTGCGCAAAACAGTGCGATGCGCACAACAGCGCGAGTGATAAACTGCGCAAAACAGTGCGATGCGCAAAACGGCGCGAGTGATAAACTGCGCAAAACAGTGCGATGCGCAAAACCCGCGAGTGATAAACTGCGCAAAACAGTGCGATGCGCAAAACCGCGCGAGTGATAAACTGCGCAAAACAGTGCGAGGCGCAAAACGCGCGAGTGATAAACTGCGCAAAACAGTGCGAGGCGCAAAACGGCGCGAGTGATAAACTGCGCAAAACAGTGCGATGCGCAAAACGCGCGAGTGATAAACTGCGCAAAATAGTGCGATGCGCAAAACGGCGCGAGTGATAAACTGCACAAAACCGTGCGATGCGCAAAACGGCGCGAGTGATAAACTGCGCAAAACGGCGCGAGTGATAAACTGCGCAAAACAGCGCGAGTGATTAACTGTGCAAAACAGTGAGATGCGCAAAACAGCGCGAGTGATAAACCACGCAAAACAGTGCAATGCGCAAAACCGCGCGAGTGGTAAACTGCGCAAAACTGTGCAATGCACACAACAGCGCGAGGGATAAACTGCGCAAAACAGTGCGATGCGCAAAACGGCGTGAGCGATAAACTGCGTAAAAGCGCGCGAGTGATAATCTGCCGAAAACAGTGCGATGCGCAAAAGAGCGCGAGTGATAAACTTTGCAAAACAGTGCGATGCGCAAAACGGCGGGAGTGATAAACTGCGCAAAACAGTGCGATGCGCAAAATCGCGCGAGTGATAATCTGTCGAAAACAGTGCGATGCGCAAAACGGTGCGAGTGATAAACTGCGGAAAACAGTGAGATTCGCAAAACAGCGCGAGTGATAAACTCCGCAAAACAGTGCCATGCGCAAAACAGTGAGATGCGCAAAACAGCGCGAGTGATAAACTGCGCAAAACAGTGCGATGCGCACAACAGCGCGAGTGATAAACTGCGCAAAACAGTGCGATGCGCAAAACGGCGCGAGTGATAAACTGCGCAAAACAGTGCGATGCGCAAAACCACGCGAGTGATAAACTGCGCAAAACAATTCGAGGCGCAAAATGTGCAAGTGATAAATTGCGCAAAACAGTGCGAGGCGCAAAACGGCGCGAGTGATAAACTGCGCAAAACAGTGCGATGCGCAAAACCGCGCGAGTGATAAACTGCGCAAAATAGTGCGATGCACAAAACGGTGCGAGTGATAAACTGCGCAAAACCGTGCGATGTGCAAAACGGCGCGAGTGATAAACTTCGCAAAACAGTGCGATGTGCAAAACGTCGGGAGTGATAAACTGCGCAAAACAGTGCAATGCGCAAAATCGCGCGAGTGATAATCTGCCGAAAACAGTGCGATGCGAAAAACGGCATGAGTGATAAACTGTGCAAAATAGTGAGATGCGCAAAATGGCGCGAGTGATAAACTGTGTAAAACAGTGCGATGTGCCAAAAGGCGCGAGTGTTAAACTGCGCAAAACAGTGCGGTGCGCAAAACGGCGGGAGTGATAAACTGCGCAAAATAGTGCGATGCGCAAAACCGCGCGACTGATAAACTGCGCAAAACAGTGCGATGCGCCAAACGGCACGAGTGTTAAACTGCGCAAAACAATGCAATGCGCAAAACGGCGCGAGTGATAAACTGCGCAAAACGGTGCGATGCGCAAAACAGCGCGAGTGATAAACTGCGCAAAACAGCGCGAGTGATAAACTGCGCAAAACAGTGTGATGCGCAAAACAACGCGAGTGATAAGCTGCGCAAAACAGTGAGATGCGCAAAACAGCGCGAGTGGTAAACTGCGCAAAACAGTGCAATGCGCACAACAGCGCGAGTGATAAACTGTGCAAAAAGTGGGATGCGCAAAACGGCGCAAGTGATAAACTGCGCAAAACAGTGCGATGCGAAAATGCGCGCGAGTGATAATATGTCGGAAACAGTGCGATGCGCAAAACAGTGCGAGTGATAAACTGTGCAAAATCGTGCGATGCGCAAAACGACGCGAGTGATAAACTGCGCAAAACAGTGCGATGCACCAAAAGGCGTGAGTGTTAAACTGCACAAAACAGTGCAATGCGCAGAATGGCGCGAATGATAAATTGCGCAAAAGGGTGCGATACGCAAAACGGCGCTAGTGATAAACTGCGCAAAACGGTGCGATGCGCAAAACGGCGCGAGTGATAATCCGCGCAAAACTGTGCGATGCGCAAAACGGCGCGAGTGATAAACTGCACAAAACAGTGAGATGCGCAAAACGGCGCGAGTGGTAAACTGCGCAAAAGGGTGCAATGGGCAAAACGGCGTGAGTGATAAATTGCGCAAAACAGTGCGATGCGCCAAAAGGCGCGAGTGTTAAACTGCGGAAAATAGTGCGATGCGCAAAACAGTGCGATGCGCAAAACCGCGCGAGTGATAAACTGTGCAAGACAGTGCGATGTACCAAATGGCGCGAGTGTTAAACTGTGCAAAATAGTGCGATGCGCAAAACGGTGCGAGTGATAAACTGCGCAAAACAGTGCGGTGCGCAAAACGACGCGAGTGATAAACTGCGCAAAACAGTGCGCTGCGCAAAAATGGCGCGAGTGATAAACTGCGCAAAACAGTGCGATGCGCACAACAGCGCGAGTGATAAACTGCCGAAAACAGTGCGATGCGCAAAACGGCGCGAGTGATAAACTGCGCAAAACAGTGCGATGCGCAAAGTGGCGCGAGTGATAAACTGTGCAAAACGGTGCGATACGCAAAACCGCGCGAGTGATAAACTGCGCAAAACAGCGCCTTGCGCAAAACAGTGCGAGTGATAAACTGCGCAAAATAGTGAGATGCGCAAAACAGCGCGAGTGATAAACTACGCAAAACAGTGCAATGCGCAAAACAGCGCGAGTGATAAACTGCGCAAAACAGTGTAACGCGCACAACGTCGCGAGTGATAAACTGCGCAAAACAGTGCGATCCGCAAAACGACGCGAGCGATAAACTGCGCAAAACAGTGCGATGCGCAAAAGCGCGCGGGTGATAATCTGCCGAAAACAGTGCGATGCGCAAAACGGGGCGAGTGATAAACTGCGCAAAACGGTGCGATGCGCAAAACGGGGCGAGTGATAAACTGCGCAAAATCGTGCGATGCGCAAAACGGCGCGAGTGATAAACTGCGCAAAACAGTGCAATGCGCCAAAAGGCACGAGTGTTAAACTGCGCAAAACAGTGCGATGCGCAAAACGGCACGAGTGACAAACTGCGGAAAACGGTGGGATGCGTAAAACGGCGCGAGTGACAAACTGCGGAAAACGGTGCGATGCGCAAAACGGCGTGAGAGATAAACTGCGCAAAAACTGTACGATGCGCAAAACCGCGCCAGTGATAAACTGCGCAAAACTGTGCGATGCGCAAAAGCGCGCGAGTGATAATCTACCGAAAACAGTGCGATGCGCAAAACGGCGCGAGTGATAAATTGTGCAAAATAGTGCGACGCGAAAAACGGCGCGAGTTATAAACTGCGCAAAACAGTGCAATGCGCACACCGTCGCGAGTGATAAACTGCGCAAAACAGTGCGATCCGCAAAACGGCGCGAGTGATAAACTGCGCAAAATAGTGCGATGCGCACAACAGCGCGAGTGATAAACTGTCGAAAATAGTGCGATGCGCAAAACGGCGCGAGTGATAAATTGCGCAAGACAGTGCGATGCGCAAAACGGCGCGAGTGATGAACTGCGCAACACTGTGCGATGCGCAAAACGGCGCGATTGATCAACTACGCAAAACAGTGCGATGCGCAAAATGGCGGGAGTGATAAACTGTGCAAAACGGTGCAATGCGCAAAACGGCGCGAGTGATAAACAGCGCAAAAGGGTGCGATACGCAAAACGGCGCGAGTGATAAACTGCACAAAACCGTGCGATGTGCAAAACGGCGCGAGTGATAAACTGCGCAAAACAGTGCGATGCGCAAAATCGCGCGAGTGATAATCTACGCAAAACAGTGCGATGCGGAAAACGGCGCGAGTGATAAACTGCGCAAAACAGTGAGATGCGCAAAACGGCGCGAGTGATAAACTGCGCAAAACGGTGCAATGCGCAAAACGGCGTGAGTGATAAACTGCGCAAAATAGTGCGATGCGCCAAAAGGCGCGAGTGTTAAATTGCGAAAAATAGTGCGATGCGCAAAACAGTGCGATGCGCAAAACCGCGCGAGTGATAAACTGCGCAAGACAGTGCGATGTGCCAAACGGCGCGAGTGTTAAACTGCGCAAAAACCGCGCGAGTGATAAACTGCGCAAGACAGTGCGACGTGCGAAACGGCGCGAGTGTTAAACTGTGCAACACAGTGCGATGCGCAAAACGGCGCGAGTGATAAACTACGCAAAACAGTGCGGTGCGCAAAACGGCGTGAGTGATAAACTGCGCAAAACCGTGCGATGCGCCAAAAGGCGCGAGTGTTAAACTGCGCAAAATAGTGCGATGCGCAAAACAGTGCGATGCACAAAACCGCGCGAGTGATAAACTGCGCAAAACAGTGCGATCCGCCAAACGGCGCGAGTGTTAAACTGTGCAAAATAGGGCGATGCGCAAAACGGCGGGAGTGATAAACTGCACAAAATAGTGCGGTGCGCAAAACGGCCCGAGTGATAAACTGCGCAAAATAGTGCGCTGCGCAAAACGGCGCGAGTGATACACTGCGCAAAACAGTGCGATGTGCAAAAATGGCGCGAGTGATAAACTGCGCAAAACAGTGCGATGCGCAAAATGGCGCGAGTGATAAATTGCGTAAAACAGTGCGATGCGCAAAACAGTGCGATGCGCAAAGCGGCGCGAGTGATAAACTGTGCAAAACGGTGCGATGCGCAAAACCGCGCGAGTGATAAACTACGCAAAATAGCGCCTTGCGCAAAACAGCGCGAGCGATAAACTGCGCAAAATAATGAGATGCGCAAACCAGCGCGAGTGATAAACTACGCAAAACAGTGCAATGCGCAAAACAGCGCGAGTGATAAACTGCGCAAAACAGTGCAATGCGCACACCGTCGCGAGTGATAAACTGCGCAAAACAGTGCGATGCGCAAAACGGCGCGAGTGATAAACTGCGCAAAACAGTGCGATGCGCACAACAGCGCGAGTGATAAACTGCCGAAAATAGTGCGATGCGCAAAACGGCGCGAGTGATAAACTGCGCAAGACAGTGCGATGCGCAAAACGGCGCGAGTGATGAACTGCGCAACACTGTGCAATGCGCAAAACGGCGCGAGTGATAAGCTGCGTGAAATGGTGCGATGCGCAAAACGGCGCGAGTGATAAACTGCACAAAACCGTGCGATGTGCAAAACGGCGGGAGTGATAAACTGCGCAAAACAGTGCGATGCGCAAAATCGCGCGAGTGATAATCTACGCAAAACAGTGCGATGCGGAAAACGGCGCGGGTGATAAACTGCGCAAAACGGCGTGAGTGATAAACTGCGCAAAACGGTGCAATGCGCAAAACGGCATGAGTGATAAACTGCGCAAAACAGGGCGATGCGCCAAAAGGCGCGAGTGTTAAATTGCGACAAATAGTGCAATGCGCAAAACAGTGCGATGCGCAAAACCGCGCGAGTGATAAACTGCGCAAGACAGTGTGATGTGCCTAATGGCGTGAGTGATAAACTGCGCAAGACAGTGCGACGTGCGAAACGGCGCGAGTGTTAAACTGCGCAACACAGTGCGATGCGCAAAACGGCGCGAGTGATAAACTACGCAAAACAATGCGGTGCGCAAAACGGCGTGAGTGATAAACTGCGTAAAATAGTGCGATGCGCAAAACAGTGCGATGCACAAAACCGCGCGAGTGATAAACTGCGCAAAACAGTGCGATGCGCCAAACGGCGCGAGTGTTAAACTGTGCAAAATAGTGCGATGCGCAAAACGGCGCGAGTGATAAACTGCACAAAACAGTGCGGTGCGCAAAACGGAGCGAGTGATAAACTGCGCAAAACAGTGCGATGTGCAAAAATGGCACGAGTGATAAACTGCGCAAAACAGTGCGATGCGCAAAACGGCGCGAGTGATAAATTGCGTAAAACAGTGCGATGCGCAAAGCGGCGCGAGTGATAAACTGTGCAAAACGGTGCGATGCGTAAAACAGTGCGATCCGCAAAACGGCGCGAGTGATAAACTGCGCAAAACAGTGCGATGCGCAAAAGCGCACGAGTGATAACCTGTCGAAAACCGTGCGATGCGCAAAACGGGGCGAGTGATAAACTGCGCAAAACGGTGCTATGCGCAAAATGGCGCGAGTGGTAAACTGCGCAAAATCGTGCGATGCGGAAAACAGTGCGATCCGCAAAACGGCGCGAGTGATAAACTGCGCAAAACAGTGCGATGCGCAAAAGCGCACGAGTGATAACCTGTCGAAAACCGTGCGATGCGCAAAACGGGGCGAGTGATAAACTGCGCAAAACGGTGCTATGCGCAAAACGGCGCGAGTGGTAAACTGCGCAAAACCGTGCGATGCGCAAAACGGCACGAGTGATAAACTGCGCAAAACAGTGCGATGCCCCAAAGGGCACGAGTGTTAAACTGCGCAAAACAGTGCGATGCGCAAAACGGCGCGAGTGATAAACTGCGCAAAACAGTGCGATGCGCAAAACGGCACGAGTGACAAACTACGTAAAACAGTGCGATGCGCAAAATGGCGCGAGTGACAAACTGCGCAAAACGGTGCGATGCGCAAAATGGCGCGAGAGATAAACTGCGCAAAACCGTACGTTGCGCAAAAAGGCACCAGTGATAAACTACGCAAAACCGTGCGATGCGCAAAACGGCGGGAGTGATGAACTGCGCAAAATGGTGCGATGCGCAAAACGGCGCGAGTGATCAACTGCGCAAAATAGTGTGATGCGCAAAAGCGCGCGAGTGATAATCTGCCGAAAACAGTGCGATGCGCAAACTGGCGCGAGTGATGAACTGCGCAAAATAGTTCGATGCGCACAACAGCGTGAGTGATAAACTGCCGAAAATAGTGCGATGCGCAAAACGGCGCGAGTGATAAACTACGCAAGACAGTGCGATGCGCAAAACGGCGCGACTGATGAACTGCGCCACCCCGTGCGATGCGCAAAACGGCGCGATTGATCAACTGCGCAAAACAGTGCGATGCGCAAAACGGCGCGAGTGATGAACTGCGCAAAACTGTGCGATGCGTAAAACGGCGGGAGTGATAAACTGCGCAAAATAGTGCGATGCGCAAAATCGCACGAGTGATAATCTGCACAAAACTGTGCGATGCGCAAAACGGCGCGAGTGATAAACTGCGCAAAACAGTGAGATACACAAAACGGCGCGAGTGGTAAACTGCGCAAAAGTGTGCAATGGGCAAAACGGCGTGAGTGAGAAATTGCGCAAAACAGTGCGATGCGCCAAAAGGCGCGAGTGTTAAACTGCGGAAAATAGTGCGATGCGCAAAACCGCGCGAGTGATAAGCTGCGCAAGACAGTGCGATGTGCCAAACGGCGCGAGTGTTAAACTGCGAAAAACCGCGCGAGTGATAAACTGCGCAAGACAGTGCGATGTGCCAAACGGCGCGAGTGTTAAACTGCGCAAAACAGTGTGATGCGCAAAACGCTGCGAGTGATAAACTGCGCAAAACAGTGCGGTGCACAAAATGGCGTGAGTGATAAACTGGGCAAAACCGTGCGATGCGCCGAAAGGCGCGAGTGTTAAACTGCGCAAAATAGTGCGATGCGCAAAATCGCGCGAGTGATGAACTGCGCAAAATGATGCGATGCGCAAAACGGCGCGAGTGATCAACTGCGCAAAACAGTGCGATGCGCAAAAGCGCGCGAGTGATAATCTGCCGAAAACAGTGCGATGCGCAAACCGGCGCGAGTGATAAACTGCGCAAAATAGTTCGATGCGCACAACAGCGTGAGTGATAAACTGCCGAAAATAGTGCGATGCGCAAAACGGCGCGAGTGATAAACTACGCAAGACAGTGCGATGCGCAAAACGGCGCGACTGATGAACTGCGCAACACCGTGCGATGCGCAAAACGGCGCGATTGATCAACTGCGCAAAACAGTGCGATGCGCAAAACGGCGCGAGTGATGAACTGCGCAAAACCGTGCGATGCGCAAAACGGCGGGAGTGATAAACTGTGCAAAATAGTGCGATGCGCAAAATCGCACGAGTGATAATCTGCGCAAAACTGTGCGATGCGCAAAACGGCGCGAGTGATAAACTGCGCAAAACAGTGAGATGCACAAAACGGCGCGAGTGGTAAACTGCGCAAAAGTGTGCAATGGGCAAAACGGCGTGAGTGATAAATTGCGCAAAACAGTGCGATGCGCCAAAAGGCGCGAGTGTTAAACTGCGGAAAATAGTGCAATGCGCAAAACCGCGCGAGTGATAAGCTGCGCAAGACAGTGCGATGTGCCAAACGGCGCGAGTGTTAAACTGCGAAAAACCGCGCGAGTGATAAACTGCGCAAGACAGTGCGATGTGCCAAACGGCGCGAGTGTTAAACTGCGCAAAACAGTGTGATGCGCAAAACGCCGCGTGTGATAAACTGCGCAAAACAGTGCGGTGCGCAAAATGGCGTGAGTGATAAACTGCGCAAAACCGTGCGATGCGCCGAAAGGCGCGAGTGTTAAACTGCACAAAATAGTGCGATGCGCAAAAGGCACGAGTGATGAACTGCGCAAAATGGTGCGATGCGCAAAACGGCGCGAGTGATCAACTGCGCAAAACAGTGCGATGCGCAAAATCGCGCGAGTGATAATCTGCTGAAAACAGTGCGATGCGCAAACCGGCGCGAGTGATAAACTGCGCAAAATAGTTCGATGCGCACAACAGAGTGAGTGATAAACTGCCGAAAATAGTGCGATGCGCAAAACGGCGCGAGTGATAAACTACGCAAGACAGTGCGATGCGCAAAACGGCGCGACTGATGAACTGCGCAACACCGTGCGATGCGCAAAACGGCGCGATTGATCAACTGTGCAAAACAGTGCGAATGCGCAAAACGGCCGAGTGATGAACTGCGCAAAACCGTGCGATGCGCAAAACGGCGGGATGATAACTGTGCAAAATAGTGCGATGCGCAAAATCGCACGAGTGATAATCTACGCAAAACTATGCGATGCGCAAAACGGCGCGAGTGATAAACTGCGCAAAACAGTGAGATGCACAAAACGGCGCGAGTGGTAAACTGCGCAAAAGTGTGCAATGGGCAAAACGGCGTGAGTGATAAATTGCGCAAAACAGTGCGATCTGCCAAAAGGCGCGAGTGTTAAACTGCGGAAAATAGTGCGATGCGCAAAACCGCGCGAGTGATAAGCTGCGCAAGACAGTGCGATGTGCCAAACGGCGCGAGTGTTAAACTGCGAAAAACCGCGCGAGTGATAAACTGCGCAAGACAGTGCGATGTGCCAAACGGCGCGAGTGTTAAACTGCGTAAAACAGTGTGATGCGCAAAACGCCGCGAGTGATAAACTGCGCAAAACAGTGCGGTGTGCAAAATGGCGTGAGTGATAAACTGCGCAAAACCGTGCGATGCGCCGAAAGGCGCGAGTGTTAAACTGCGCAAAATAGTGCGATGCGCAAAACGGTGCGATGCACAAAACCGCGCGAGTGATAAACTGCACAAAACAGTGCGATGCGCCAAACGGCGCGACTGTTAAACTGTGCAAAATAGTGCGATGCGCAAAACGGCGCGAGTGATAAACTGGGCAAAACAGTGCGGTGTGCAAAACGGCACAAGTGATAAACTGCGCAAAACAGTGCGCTACGCAAAACGGCGCGAGTGAAAAACTGCGCAAAACAGTGCGATGTGCAAAAATGGCGCGAGTGATAAACTGCACAAAACAGTGCGATGCGCACAACATCGCGAGTGATAAACTGCTGAAAACAGTACGATGCGCAAAACGGCGCGAGTGATAAACTGCGCAAAATAGTGCGATGCGCATAGCGGCGCGAGTGATAAACTGTGCAAAACGGTGCGATGCGCAAAACCGCGCGAGTGATAAACTGCGCAAAATAGTTAGATGCGCGAAACAGCGCGAGTGATAAACTACGCAAAACAGTGCCATCCGCAAAACAGCGCGAGTGATAAACTGCGCAAAACAGTGCAGTGCGCACAACGTCAGGAGTGATAAACTGCGCAAAACAGTGCGATCCGCAAAACGGCCTGAGTGATAAACTGCGCAAAACAGTGCGATGTGCAAAAGCGCGCGAGTGATAATCTGCCGAAAACAGTGCGATGCGCAAAACGGGGCGAGTGATAAACTGCGTAAAACGGTGCGATGCGCAAAACAGTGCGAGTGATAAACTGCGCAAAATCGTGCGATGCGCAAAATGGCGCGAGTGATAAACTACGCAAAACAGTGCGATGCGCGAAAAGGCACGAGTGTTAAACTGCGCAAAACAGTGCGATGCGCAAAACGGCGCGAGTGATAAATTGCGCAAAACAGTTTGATGCGCAAAACGGCACGAGTGACAAACTGCGCAAAACGGTGCGACGCGCAAAACGGCGCGACTGACAAACTGCGCAAAATGGTGCGATGCGCAAAACGGCGCGAGTGACAAACTGCGCAAAACGGTGCGATGCGCAAAACGGCGCGAGAGATAAACTGCGCAAAACCGTACGATGCGCAAAAAGGCGCCAGTGATAAACTGCACAAAACCGTGCGATGCGCAAAATGGCGCGAGTGATGAACTGCGCAAAACGGTGCGATGTGCAAAACGGCGCGAGTGATAATCTGTCGAAAACAGTGCGATGCGCAAAACGGCGTGAGTGATAAATTGCGTAAAACAGTGCGACGCGCAAAACGACGCGAGTGATAAACTGCGCAAAAGAGTGCGATGCGCACAACAGCGTGAGTGATAAACTGCCGAAAACAGTACGATGCGCAAAACGGCGCGAGTGATAAACTGCGCAAGACAGTGCGATGCGCAAAACGGCACGAGTGATGAACTGTGCAAAACCGTGCGATGCGCAAAACGGCGCGATTGATCAACTGCGCCAAATAGTGCGATGCGCAAAACGGCGAGAGTGATAAACTGCGCAAAACGGTGCGATGCGCAAAACGGCGCGAGTGATAAACTGCGCAAAACAGTGCGATGCGCAAAGCTTTGGGAGTGATAAACTGCGCAAAACAGTGCGATGCGCAAAATCGCGCGAGTGATAATCTGCACAAAATAGTGCATGCGCAAAACGGCGCGAGTGATAAACTGCGCAAAACGGCGCGAGTGATAAACTGCGCAAAATGGTGCAATGCGCAAAACGGCGTGAGTGATAAACTGCGCGAAACAGTGCGATGCGCCAAAAGGTGCGAGTGTTAAACTGCGGAAAATAGTGCGATGCGCAAAACCGCGCGAGTGATAAACTGCGCAAGACAGTGCGATGTGCCAAACGGCGCGAGTGTTAAACTGCGCAAAACCGCGCGAGTGATAAACTGCGCAAGACAGTGCGATGTGCCAAACGGCGCGAGTGATAAACTGCGCAAAACAGTGCGGTGCGCAAAACGGCGTGAGTGATAAACTGCGCAAAACGGTGCGATGCGCAAAACCGCGCGAGTGATAAACTGCGCAGAACAGCACCATGCGCAAAACAGCGCGAGTGATAAACTGCGCAAAACAGTGAGATGCGCAAAACAGCGCGAGTGATAAACTCCGCAAAATAGTGCAATGCGCAAAACAGCGCGAGTGACAAACTGCGCAAAACAGTGCAATGCGCACAACGTCGCGAGTGATAAACTGCGCAAAACAGTGCGATGCGCAAAACGGCGCGAGTGATAAACTGCGCATAATAGTGCGATGCACAAAAAGCGCGCAAGTGATAATCTGTCGAAAATAGTTCGATGCGCAAAACGGCACAAGTGATAAACTGTGCAAAACAGTGCGATGCGCAAAAGCGCGCGAGTGGTAAACTGTGCAAAACGGTGCGATGCCCAAAACCGCGCGAGTGATAAACTGCGCAAAACCGCGCCATGCGCAAAACAGCGCGAGTGATAAACTGCGCAAAATAGTGAGATGCGCAAAACAGCGCAAGTGATAAACTACACAAACATTGCAATGCGCCAAACGGCGCGAGTGATAAACTGCGCAAACAGTGCAGTGCGCACAACGTCGAGAGTGATAAACTGCGCAAAACAGTGCGGTGCGCAAAACGGCGCAAGTGATAAATTGCGCAAAACAGTGCGATGTGCCAAAAGGCGCGAGTGTTAAACTGCGGAAAATAGTGCGATGCGCAAAACAGTGCGATGCGCAAACCGGCGAGTGATAAACTGCGCAAGACAGTGCGATGTGCCAAACGGCGCGAGTGTTAAACTGCGCAAAACTGCGCGAGTGATAAACTGCGCAAGACAGTGCAATGTGCCAAACGGCGCGAGTGTTAAACTGCGCAAAACAGTGCGATGTGCAAAACGGCACGAGTCATAAACTGCGCAAAATAGTGCGGTGCGCAAAATGGCGTGAGTGATAAACTGCGCAAAACTGTGCGATGCGCCAAAAGGCGCGAGTGTTAAACTGCGCAAAATAGTGCGATGCGCAAAACAGTGCGATGCACAAAACCGCGCGAGTGATAAACTGCGCAAAACAGTGCGCTGCTCCAAACGGCGCGAGTGTTAAACAGTGCAAAATAGTGCGATGCGCAAAACGGCGCGAGTGATAAACTGCGCAAGACAGTGCGATGCGCAAAACGGCACGAGTGATGAACTGTGCAAAACCGTGCGATGCGCAAAACGGCGCGATTGATCAACTGCGCAAAATAGTGCGATGCGCAAAACGGCGAGAGTGATAAACTGCGCAAAACGGTGCGATGCGCAAAACGGCGCGAGTGATAAACTGCGCAAAACAGTGCGATGCGCAAAGCTTTGGGAGTGATAAACTGCGCAAAACAGTGCGATGCGCAAAATCGCGCGAGTGATAATCTGCACAAAATAGTGCGATGCGCAAAACGGCGCGAGTGATAAACTGCGCAAAACGGCGCGAGTGATAAACTGCGCAAAATGGTGCAATGCGCAAAACGGCGTGAGTGATAAACTGCGCGAAACAGTGCGATGCGCCAAAAGGTGCGAGTGTTAAACTGCGGAAAATAGTGCTGTGCGCAAAACCGCGCTAGGGATAAACTGCGCAAGACAGTGCGATGTGCCAAACGGCGCGAGTGTTAAACTACACAAAACCGCGCGAGTGATCAACTGCGCAAGACAGTGCGATTTGCCAAACGGCGCGAGTGATAAACTGCGCAAAACAGTGCGGTGCGCAAAACGGCGTGAGTGATAAACTGCGCAAAACGGTGCAATGCGCAAAACCGCGCGAGTGATAAACTGCGCAGAACAGCACCATGCGCAAAACAGCGCGAGTGATAAACTGCGCAAAACAGTGAGATGCGCAAAACAGCGCGAGTGATATACTCCGCAAAATAGTGCAATGCGCAAAACAACGCGTGTGATAAACTGCGCAAAACAGTGCAATGCGCACAACGTCGCGAGTGATAAACTGCGCAAAACAGTGCGATGCGCAAAACAGCGTGAGTGATAAACTGCGCAAAACAGTGCGATGCGCAAAAGCGCGCGAGTGATAATCTGTCGAAAATAGTTCGATGCGCAAAACGGGACGAGTGATAAACTGCGCAAAACAGTGCGATGCGCAAAGCGGCGCGAGTGGTAAACTGTGCAAAACGGTGCGATGCCCAAAACCGCGCGAGTGATAAACTGCGCAAAACCGCGCCATGCGCAAAACAGCGCGAGTGATAAACTGCGCAAAATAGTGAGATGCGCAAAACAGCGCAAGTGATAAACTACACAAAACATTGCAATGCGCCAAACGGCGCGAGTGATAAACTGCGCAAAACAGTGCAGTGCGCACAACGTCGAGAGTGATAAACTGCGCAAAACAGTGCGGTGCGCAAAACGGCGCAAGTGATAAATTGCGCAAAACAGTGCGATGTGCCAAAAGGCGCGAGTGTTAAACTGCGGAAAATAGTGCGATGCGCAAAACAGTGCGATGCGCAAAACCGCGCGAGTGATAAACTGCGCAAGACAGTGCGATGTGCCAAACGGCGCGAGTGTTAAACTGCGCAAAACTGCGCGAGTGATAAACTGCGCAAGACAGTGCAATGTGCCAAACGGCGCGAGTGTTAAACTGCGCAAAACAGTGCGATGTGCAAAACGGCACGAGTCATAAACTGTGCAAAATAGTGCGGTGCGCAAAATGGCGTGAGTGATAAACTGCGCAAAACTGTGCGATGCGCCAAAAGGCGCGAGTGTTAAACTGCGCAAAATAGTGCGATGCGCAAAACAGTGCGATGCACAAAACCGCGCGAGTGATAAACTGCGCAAAACAGTGCGCTGCTCCAAACGGCGCGAGTGTTAAACAGTGCAAAATAGTGCGATGCGCAAAACGGCGCGAGTGATAAACTGCGCAAAACAGTGCGATGCGCCAAACGGCGCGAGTGTTAAACTGGGCAAAGCAGTGCGATGCGCAAAACGGCGCGAGTGATAAACTGCGCAAAACAGTGCGGTGTGCAAAACGGCGCGAGTGATAAACTGCGCAAAACAGTGCGCTGCGCAAAACGGCGCGAGTGATAAACTGCGCAAAACAGTGCGATGTGCAAAAATGGCGCGAGTGATAAACTGCGCAAAACAGTGTGATGCGCACAACAGCGCGAGTGATAAACTGCCGAAAACAGTGCAATGCGCAAAACGGCGCGAGTGATAAACTGCGCAAAACAGTGCGATGCGGAAAGCGGCTCGAGTGATAAAATGTGCAAAATGGTGCGATGCGCAAAACCGCGCGAGTGATAAACTGTACAAAATAGCGCCTTGCGCAAAACAGCGCGAGTGATAAACTGCGCAAAATAGTGAGATGCGCAAAACAGCGCGAGTGATAGACTACGCAAAACAGTGCAATTCGCAAAACAGCGCGAGTGATAAACTGCGCAAAACAGTGCAATGCGCACAACGTCGCAAGTGATAAACTGCGCAAAACAGTGCGATCCGCAAAACGGCGCGAGTGATAAACTGTGCAAAACAGTGCGATGCGCAAAAGCGCGCGCGAGTGATAATCTACCGAAAACAGTGCGATGCGCAAAACGGGGCAAGTGATAAACTACGCAAAACGGTGCGATGTGCAAAAATATCTGACTGTTGTCTGGAATAACTGCATCTTTGGAGCAGAAAGAACTAAACCATTTCTGATGATAACATGCTTAAAAATATTAAGATGTTTAATATGTTGTTCAATTGATGAAGAAAAAATTAAAACATCATCAATATATGATAAAGTAAATTCAGTATACGGATTGAATATATCATTCATGATATGTTGGAATTCTGATGGAGCATTTTTTAGTCCGAACGGCATGACATTCCATTCATAATGCCCAAAGGGTACTGTAAAAGCTGTTTTATAACGATCCTGTTCAGCAATTTGAATTTGCCAATATCCTGATTTTAGATCAAATTTAGAAAATATGATCGCATCTTGTAATCGATCTAAAAGATCTTTTTTGTTCGGAATCGGATATCTGATCCATTTTAACTTGTCATTTAACGGTTTGTAATTGATAACAAGGCGTGGAACACCTTGTTCAATTTCAGCATTTTTGTTTACATAAAAAGCTGTACAACTCCAAGGAGAGTGACTAGGTCAGATTAGCCTTTTCTCAATAAGACTTTGAATTTCTGTTTTGCATAATTCCATATATTCCTTTTTCATTTGACTAGGGCGAGCTCTAGTTGGAATAAACTTTTCATCAAAATCTGGTTCATATGGTAAGGTAACTGTATGCTTTTTGCGATCCCAAAAAGCATTGGGGACAGTACCACAGACTTTTGTTTGAAATTCTTTTTCGATTATTTTAATTTTCTGTTGCAAAGAAGGTTGTTGCAATCTTTGTTCTGTTGTTAAGAATTGAACTTCTTTTTGTAAAAAATTTATTTGATTCTGTTTAAAAGTAACTAGATCTCGTATTTGATCTAATTCTTTTGTATATGGTTGAGTAATAAACTCAAAAATAACAGATTTTCCCTGCAATTGGGAGTAAATTCCTGTTTGATCAATTTTTTGGATAGGCATAAGAAGACAAAGAAAATGAGTGCCTAATATGATATTTGTAGCAAGATTACGGACGAGTACAAAGGAAGTTGGAAGACATAAATCTTGATTACAAATATACG
Source organism: Camellia japonica (assembly GCA_030407325.1). NCBI lineage: Eukaryota > Viridiplantae > Streptophyta > Magnoliopsida > Ericales > Theaceae > Camellia > Camellia japonica. The sequence continues at coordinate 39,296 of JAPPVO010007933.1, forward strand.
CTTCTGGTATTTTATACCTGATTTGGAGAGAATTTCCACTGGCACTGGTTAGACTTTGAGTAATCTTTTCAAAATACCTGGTAGGAACTATCCCTTCTTGAATACAGTTCATATCTGCGCCACTATCGACTAAGGCAATGGCATCTTTGATAATAAAATCGGGTTTTATCATAAAAGAGATTTTAATATACCATTTCTGGAACGTAACTTGATTAACAAGTAGTAAATACGGAGTAGAAGAAGATTCTGATTTCTTCTCTTGTTCGGGTTCAGATGTGACTTCTGTTACTTTAGGTAACTGAGTGTGAAGATATTTTATATCTTTTATAGCAGCTGCACTAGCTATTTGTAAATGTTTAACTTCTGTTTTTAAGATGTTTATTTCCATCTTTAAATCCTGTAAAGTGGTTGGTTTTTCTACCAATGGATTTGTTTGAATTCTGTTAATGACATTCTGAAGACTATAAGAATAGTCTGGTATAAGAGGTGCTTCTTGTACTGTTTGTTGATGTTCATAGCACATCTTTAAATATTTTATTTTTATTTCTGGATCTTGGATTTGGTCTGCTACAGCGAGCATATCCTTTTGAGTGTCTGTTAAGACATTAATACTGCTAGGTTCACCTAAATGTAAACCATTCATTTCTACTATTGATTTCCAATAGTGAATTTCGGATATTTGTTCCTGGTTATTACAAGGGCAATCATATTGTCCTTCTGGTTCATCTTCACTTGTTGAAGTAGAATATAACTGGTTAATCTCGTCCTCAGAGGGTGAGTCATCTTCTGTTGAATTTTCTTCGGCTTCAAGAGCTTGGAGTATCTGTTCCTTAATATCTAAATCAATTTGTAATTCATTGACTTTAGATTTAGCTTTAGATTTACATCTGTTAGCATAATGTCCTGTTTGGCCACATTTATAGCATTTAATTTCGGATTTATTTTTTCCCTTATTCTTCTTGTAAGGAGATTTGGAATAAAACTTCTTACTGGAAGTAGGATGGCTAGTCTTATGAGACTTTTTCCTGGTGGATTTATAGGGTTTTTTTATGAGAAACCTTCCTAGGTTTTCCTGGATATTTAATTCCTGGTTCATAGGCAAATTGTTCACAAAATTCACCTAATTCTTTTCTTCCTGTTAAATTCTGTTGTTTCATTTGGTAATGAAGTTTGAGGTCATTACACAAAGATAGACATTCATCGGTAATAATGGAACAAAATTGTCCATAAGTATACTGTTCGTAAGGAATAGACATCCGGTCATGGCGGTCCCGAAGTTTTTTCCGAACACGTTCGGCAAACAGGGTAGGAAGGCCATCAATAAACTTGGCTTTCCAATGGGTACTGTTACCATCAGGGCGTTGCATGACCTTGATGAGGAAAACATCCTTATACCAGCGAAAATGGGTAAGGGATGGACAACGAAGATTCTGGAGAAGTTCACGGCCACGATCGGCAGAACTAGTACTGGTGCCAATAAAATGAAGTATGATGGTCTGGATAAGGGTGTAAACAGCATCTTGCTGTTGAACAGGTTGACGGGTAGTTGGATCTACTTCTACTTTGACAGAATTGAGAATTTCTAACTGTTGAACAGTGGTGAGGATATTATCCCACCATCCTTTAAGTTGTCCTGTAAATCCATTGATAATGAATTTAGCAATGGCTTGGTCCTGATTACTGTATTGGCGACAAACTGTTGCATACATCAACATTTGATGTAATTTCTTATAAATACCATATTCGGATTCACCATCAATATTCCATTCATAGATGGTCTTACCATGATAGCTGCCCTGATCATTGATGTAAGTCTCTTCATAGAGAACATCAGGAGGAGTCGGTCTAGCATAATAGTTCCTACTTGGAGGTAGCATAGCTGGTATGGAGGAACTATAAGAATGTAGTTTATTGACAGTTGATGGTTCTTGAAAATTCATTTGAATTTCATAGATTTGTTCTGGTGTGAAATTGTCATTATCTGCTGGTGGGGTTTCAGCTCGAAGCATTTGGATAGAAGGGCCAGGAGGATCTGGCGGTCTTCCTGATTCAGGAGGGCGTACTTGCAGATTCTGCATCCTCTGTAAGAGAGTGTCCATAAATTCAGTATTAGAAGCTTTTAACTTGAAGTTAGTAACTTCTAGTGGTGGCTTAATGGATACAGGATGGATAACTGAGGATCCTGATACTGGTTGAGCTAGACTTCTATCTTTAAAGGTAGAAACTGCTTCTTCAATCCTGGTTAATTGTTTGCTCATAGTTTGGCAAATCAAATTTGTATAATTATGCTGACGACAGACTATTCCTAAATCTCGTAATTGAATATAGTCTGTTTTAACAAATCTTCCGGCTTGAGCATCAATATATGCAGTAGCTACTAAGGGTTGACGGGTTGTCTCACCATTAGGAGCTAACTCTAATGCTTGAGGAGGCGGATGTATGGCACTAATTGCCTGACCTTCAGTTGTGGTCCAAGTCTTATACTGGTCTTCAATAGTATTAAGCTGAGGTTGGGATACTGATTGATACCATTCTACGAATGGTATTAGTTTCTGTTGACACTCCAGATGTTGATAATACTGAGTCTTATATTGTGCTAACTGTTCAGGACTATGATTAGCAAAATACCATGTCCTAAATTCTGTATATTTGTTCTGATTAAATTCCTGGTTTAGAATTTTCCTATTTTCACTTCCTGGTGTAAAATCCATTTAAATTTCAAAATTCATATCACTGGCCGTAGGGCTATCTGGTGGAGGTGCTGTATAGACACCATGTGGAATTCTGTTTTGAGATAATCTAATCCCTTGAACTTCTGTTTGCATAGGATCTTCTGAGGGATCACTAGGAGGCCGGCTTGGTGGCCTGGATGGTATCTGTTGTAGGATCGAGTCTACAGACTGTCTACTGGATTCAGGTAGATCTACTCTATAAGGTGGAATAGATCTGAAACTGTTATTGGAAAAACTTCTTGGTGCTGTTCTAAAACTAGCATTAGAAGAATTACTTCTAATAAGTAAAGGTTTCTGGAATTGGAGGTAAACATTGCCTCCTTAGGTCTGGATAACATCATCCAGGTTATGCTGTATCATAGGTTTCGGTGGGACAGCATTTGGAATATGCCATCTTTCTGGAAAAGTTATTTCTGACCATGGAATTAACTTAGGTACTGCTACCTGGCTACTGTAAAGATTTGTCTCAATCAATACTGTTTTTCCTGTTTCAGTTTTCTTTCTGACATAAGGATTTAACGTTGTTAAAGCCTTAATATAGATTCTAGAGTGTACTGAAAAAGGAGGAGATCCTGGTTTGTACTCATAACCATGAGTAAGAACTCTCAGTTCTAAGACATCGGACATATTAGCATCTGTCATAGAGACACTAAGATTCGGATATATATCGAAATATACTGGTCCATGGGAAAGACTAGTTTCGATTGCTCCCATGAGAGATGCTCTCCAGTTGAGACATCTTCCATCGCGAAGTGTGCATTGGATACTGGTATTTTGGCCTAAGAGGGTCAAAGGTTTGAAGGCGATTTGTACCAATCCTATATGGATGTACTTATAATTTTTAACAAACGGAATGAAATCATTAATATGAATGAGTCGGATTATTTCATCATTATTTTGTATGCATGATGCATGTTCAAAAGTTTTGATGATTGTTTTACTGAAAAAGTTAAAATGACCTTTTTTATAAATGGTATGTGGGTCAACTACGGGTATAGTCCACTTATCTAAAGCGTCTTTAACATCCTGGTATGCTACCATTTCAGCGGCTTCGGCTAGTGAGGATACTGTATTTCCTACAGTTGTTACAGATTCATTTTCTGGTATTCCTACGGTATTATCTTGTTGTTCAGTCATGGATGTATTGTGATCATATATGTCTAATTTATTTAATTTATACTAGTATTATGTTAATAGTTAAACTTGGCTCTGATACCATGAAAGGTGCTCACTAAAGGTTATGGCTAGCACGTTTGTCAACGACTTACAGGTATACGGTCTACACGCACTCTCTGCAACATGACCTAACCTTACGCGACTTGGGTGACGTCCCACTAACCCTAACAATTAATCAACCTTACAAAGGCACAATCCCAAGAATAATCACACACATAATACATGTATAAAGAAAACAAATTATAACATATATGATCTCATGAATTTACTGTTGTGGAGGTGGAGGCCTCCTGGCCGCCCACGCAACAATCTGCTCGTTAATCAGAATGTGTAAATCAGCTATACGCCTATCACACTCTGATATACGCTCAGATATATACTGTTGAGTATATAGATCTACGGGTGTATTAAGATAATAATTTTTCTGATTTTGCCAAAACTGCAATAACTCTAAATACTGTTCTAAAGCATCAATAGAAGGTATTCATACTTACAAACATAGGAGATGCACTCCGAATTGCAAATTTTATTGAGGAAGTACGACTATTTTACAAGAGGGGGTTGGAAGAGATATTACAAGAGAGAGAGAGAGAGGTAATAACTGAAAATTAAGCGTGCTTCAACAAGGGTGAAGCCTTCCCTTTTATAATACAAAAACGGATAAAGGAGAGGACAGGTGTCGTTCCTGTACTGGACCGACAGATTTCACCTTATCCTTATCTTCACGCTTTATCGGAAGTGGAGAAAGCATCTTCCTTTTATGGATAGTGGGCATCTTCTTTTGCCAAAGTTGTTTGTCTGTTTGTGCCGACACTTAATCGTGTCCTTTACCTTTGCTGCTTTTGTCTTTTGCTATCTTTTCTGCAATGACAGCTGTAAGGGAATCCCAAAATTCACCAAGAGTGGGCTCCTCATCTTCGGGTAGTTGTGATTCTCCTGCCAACACGTGTTCGGCTAGATCTGAGTCTGGTTCGGATGAAGGCTGACTGGTGCCTGACCGCGCGAGTGATAAACTGTGCAAGACAGTGCGATGTGCCAAACGGCGCGATTGTTAAACTGCGCAAAACAGTGCGATGTGCAAAACAGCACGAGTGATAAACTGTACAAAACAGTGCGGTGCGCAAAACGGCGTGAATGATAAACTGCGCAAAACCGTGCGATGCGCTAGAAGACGCGAGTGTTAAACTGCGCAAAATAGTGCGATGCGCAAAACAGTGCGATGCACAAAACCGCGCGAGTGATAAACTGCGCAAAACAGTGCAATACGCCGAACGGCGCGAGTGTTAAACTATGCAAAATAGTGCGATGCGCAAAATGGCGCGAGTGATAAACTGCGCAAAACAGTGCGGTGCGCAGAACGGCGCGAGTGATAAACTGCGCAAAACAGTGCGCAGCGCAAAACGGCGCGAGTGATAAACTGCGCAAAATAGTGCGATGTGCAAAAAGGGCGCGAGTGATAAACTGCGCAAAACAGTGCGATGCGCACAACACCGCGAGTGATAAACTGCCGAAAACAGTGCGATGCGCAAAACGGCGCGAGTGATAAACTGTGCAAAACGGGGTGATGCGCAAAACCGCGCGAGTGATAAACTGCACAAAACCGCGCCATGCGTAAAACAGCGCGAGTGATAAACTGCGCAAAATAGTGAGATGCGCAAAACAACACGAGTGATAAACTACGCAAAATAGTGCAATGCGCAAAACAGCGCGAGTGATAAACTGTGCAAAACAGTGCAATGCACACAACGTCGCGAGCGATAAACTGCGCAAAACAGTGCGATCCGCAAAACGGCGCGAGTGATAAACTGCGCAAAACAGTGCGATGCGCAAAAGCGCGCGAGTGATAATCTGTCGAAAACAGTGCGATGCGCAAAATGGGGTGAGTGATAAACTGCGTAAAACGGTGCGATGCGCAACACGGCGCGAGTGATAAACTGCGCAAAACGGTGCGATGCGCAAAACGGCGCGAGTGATAAACTGCGCAAAACAATGCGATGCGCCAAAAGGCACGAGTGTTAAACTGCGTAAAACAGTGCGATGCGCAAAACGGCGCGAGTGAGAAACTACGCAAAACAGTGCGATACGCAAAACAACACGAGTGACAAACTACGCAAAACGGTGCGATGCGCAAAACGGTGCGAGTGACAAACTGCGCAAAACGGTGCGATGCGCAAAACGGCGCGAGAGATAAACTGCGCAAAATCGTACGATGCGCAAAAAGGCGCCAGTGATAAACTGCGCAAAACCGTGCGATGCGCAAAACGACGCGAGTGATGAACTGTGCAAAACGGTGCGATGCGCAAAATGGCGCGAGTAATGAACTGCGCAAAACAGTGCGATGCGCAAATGCGTGCGAGTGATAATCTGCCGAAAATAGTGCGATGCGCAAAACGGCGCGAGTGATAAATTGCCCAAAATAGTGCGATGCGCAAAACGGTGCGAGTGATAAACTGCCAAAAATAGTGCGAGGCGCAAAACGGCGCGAGTGATAAGTTGTGCAAGACAGTGCGATGCGCAAAATGGCACGAGTGATGAACTGTGCAAAACCGTGCGATGCGCAAAACGGCGCGATTGATCAACTGCGCAAAACAGTGCGATGCGCAAAACGGCGCGAGTGATAAACTGCCCAAAATGGTGCGATGCGCAAAACGGCGCGAGTGATAAACTGCGCAAAAAGGTGCGATACGCAAAACGGCACGAGTGATAAACTGCGCAAAACGGTGCGATGCGCAAAAGGGCGCGAGTGATAAACTCCGTAAAACGGTGCGATGCGCAAAACGGCGCGAGTGATAAACTGCGCAAAACTGTGCGATGTGCAAAACGGCGGGAGTGATAAACTGCGCAAAACAGTGCGATGCGCAAAATCGCGCGAGTGATAATCTGCGCAAAACTGTGCGATGCGCAAAACGGCGCGAGTGATAAACTGCGCAAAAGGGTGCAATGCGCAAAACGGCGTGAGTGATAAATTGCGCAAAACAGTGCGATGCGCCAAAAGGCGCGAGTGTTAAACTGCGAAAAATAGTGCGATGCGCAAAACAGTGCGATGCGCAAAACCGCGCGAGTGATAAACTGCGCAAGACAGTGCGATGTGCCAAACGGCGCGAGTGTTAAACTGCGCAAAACCGCGCGAGTGATAAACTGCGCAAGACAGTGCGATGTGCCAAACGGCGCGAGTGTTAAACTGCGCAAAACAGTGCGATGCGCAAAACGGCGCGAGTGATAAACTGCGCAAAACAGTGCGGTGCGTAAAACGGCGTGAGTGATAAACTGCGCAAAACGGTGCGATGCGCAAAACCGCGCGAGTGATATACTGTGCAGAACGGCACCATGCGCAAAACAGCACGAGTGATAAACTGCGCAAAAGAGTGAGATGCGCAAAACAGCGCGACTGATATACTCCGCAAAACAGTGCAATGCGCAAAACAGCGCGAGTGATAAACTGCGCAAAACACTGCAATGCGCACAACGTCGCGAGTGATAAACTGCGCAAAACAGTGCGATGCGCAAAACGGCGCGAGTGATAAACTGCGCAAAACAGTGCGATGCGCAAAAGCGCGCGAGTGATAATCTGCCGAAAACAGTGTGATGCGCAAAACGGGGCGAGTGATAAATAGCGCAAAACAGTGCGATGCACAAAGCGGCGCGGGTGATAAACTGTGCAAAACGGTGCGATGCGCAAAACCGCGCGAGTGATAAACTGCGCAAAACCACGTCACGCGCAAAACAGCGCGAGTGATAAACTGCGCAAAATAGTGAGATGCGCAAAACAGCGCGAGTGATAAACAACGCAAAACAGTGCAATGCGCCAAACGGCGCCAGTGATAAACTGCGCAAAATACTGCAATGCGCACAATGTCGCGAGTGATAAACTGCGCAAAACAGTGCGGTGCGCAAAACGGCGCGAGTGATAAACTGCGCAAAACAGTGCGATGCGCGAAAGCACGCGAGTGATAATCGGGCGAAAACAGTGCGATGCGCAAAACGGGGCGAGTGATAAACTGCGCAAAGTCGTGCGATGCGCAAAACGGCGCGAGCGGTAAACTGCGCAAAACAGTGCGATACGCCAAAAGGCACGAGTGTTAAACTGCGCAAAACAGTGCGATAAGCAAAACGGCACGAGTGAGAAACTGCGCAAAACAGTGCGATGCGCAAAACGGCACGAGTGACAAACTTCGCAAAACGGTGCGATGTGCAAAACGGCGCGAGTGACAAACTGCACAGAATGGTGCGATGCGCAAAATGGCGCGAGAGATAAACTGCGCAAAACCGTACGATGCGCAAAAAGGCGCCAGTGATAAACTGCGCAAAACCGTGCGATGCGCAAAACGGCGCGAGTGATGAACTGCGCAAAACGGTGCGATGTCCAAAACGGCGCGAGTGATAAACTACGCAAAACAGTGCGATGTGCAAAAGCGCGCGAGTGATAATCTGCCGAAAACAGTGCGATGCGCAAAACGGCGCGAGTGATAAATTGCGCAAAACAGTGCGACGCGCAAAACGGCGCGAGTGATAAACGGCGCAAAACAGTGCGAAAATACTGCGATGCGCAAAACGGCGCGAGTGATAAACTGCGCAAGACAGTGTGATGCGCAAAACGGCGCGAGTGATGAACTGTGCAACACCGTGCGATGCGCAAAACGGCGCAATTGATCAACTGCGCAAAACAGTGCGATGCGCAAAACGGCGCGAGTGATAAACTGCGCAAAACGGTACAATGCGCAAAAGGGCAAGAGTGATAAACTACACAAAAGGGTGCGATACGCAAAACGGCGCGAGTGATAAACTGCGCAAAACAGTGCGATGCGCAAAACGGCGCGTGTGATAAACTGCGCAAAACTGTGCGATACGCAGAACTTCGGGAGTGATAAACTGCGCAAAATCGTGCGAGTGATAATCTGCGCAAAACAGTGCGATGCGCAAAACGGCGCGAGTGATGAACTGCGCAAAACAGTGAGATGCGCAAAACGGCGCGAGTGATAAACTGCGCAAAACGGGGCAATGCGCAAAATGGCGGGAGTGATAAACTGCGCAAAACAGTGCGATGTGCCAAAAGGCGCGAATGTTAAACTGCGAAAAACAGTGCGATGCGCAAAATAGTGCGATGCGCAAAACCGCGCGAGTGATAAACTGCGCAAGACAGTGCGATGTGCCAAATGGCGCGAGTGTTAAACTGCGCAAAACCGCGCGGGTGATAAACTGCGCAAGACAGTGCGATGTGCCAAATGGCGCGAGTGTTAAACTGCGCAAAACGGCGCGAGTGATAAACTGCGCAAAATAGTGCGGTACGCAAAACGGCGTGAGTGATAAACTGCGCAAAATGGTGCGATGCGCAAAACCGCGCGAGTGATAAACTGCGCAGAACAGCACCATGCGCAAAATAGCGCGAGTGATAAACTGCGCAAAATAGTGAGATGCGCAAAACAGCGCGAGTGATAAACTCCGCAAAATAGTGCAATGCGAAAAACAGCGCGAGTGATAGACTGCGCAAAACAGTGCAATGCGCACAACGTCGCGAGTGATAAACTGCGAAAAACAGTGCGATGCACAAAACGACGCGAGTGATAAACTGCGCAAAATAGTGCGATGCGCAAAAGCGCGTGAGTGATAATCTGCCGAAAACAGTGCGATGCGCAAAACGGGGCGAGTGACAAACTGCGCAAAACAGTGCGATGCGCAAAACGACGCGAGTGATAAACTGCGCAAAACCGTGCGATGCGTAAAACGGCGCGAGTGGTAAACTGCGCAAAATAGGGCGATGTGCCAAAAGGCACGAGTGTTAAACTGCGCAAAACAGTGCGATGCGCAAAACGGCACGAGTGATAAACTCCGCAAAACAGTGCGATGCGCAAAACGGCGCGAGTGACAAACTGCGCAAAACGGTGTGATACGCAAAACGGCGCGAGAGATAAACTGCGCAAAACCGTACGATGCGCAAAAAGGCGCCAGTGATAAATGGTGCAAAACCGTACGATGCGCAAAACGGTGCGAGTGATGAACTGCGCAAAATGGTGCGATGCGCAAAACGGTGCGAGTGATAAACTGCGCAAAACAGTGCGATACGCAAAAGCGCGCGAGTGATAATCTGTCGAAAACAGTGCGATGCGCAAAACGGCGCGAGTGATAAAATGCGCAAAACAGTGCAACGCGCAAAACGGCGCGAGTGTTAAACTGCGCAAAACACTACCATGCGCAAAATAGCGCGAGTGATAAATTGCGGAAAACAGTGCGATGCGCAAAACAGCGCGAGTGTAAACTGCACAAAACAGTGTGATGCGCAAAATAGCGCGAGTGATAAACTGCACAAAATAGGGCAATGCGCAAAACAGCGCGAGTGATAAACTGCGCAAAACAGCGCCACGCGCAAAACAGTGAGATGCAGAAAACAGCGCGAGTGATAAACTGCGCAAAACAGTGCAATGCGCAAAACGGCGCGAGTGATAAACTGCGCAAAACCGTGCGATGCGAAAAACGGCGCGAGTGATAAACTGCGCAAAACAGTGCGATGCGCAAACCGGCGGGAGTGATAAACTGCGCAAAACAGTGCGATGCGCAAAATCGCGCGAGTGATAATCTGCCGAAAACAGTGCGATGAGCAAAACGGAGCGAGTGATAAACTGCGCAAAACGGTGCGATGCGTAAAATGGCGTGAGTGATAAACTGCGCAAAACAGTGCGATGCGCCAAAAGGCGCGAGTGTTAAACTGCGGAAAATAGTGCGATGTGCAAAACAGTGCGATGCACAAAACCGCACGAGTGATAAACTGCGCAAGACAGTGCGATGCGCCAAACGGCGTGAGTGTTAAACTGCGCAACACAGCGCGATGCGCAAAACGGCGCGAGTGATAAACTGCGCAAAACAGTGCGGTGCGCAAAACGGCGTGAGTGATAAACTGCGCTAAACAGTGCGATGCGCAAAAGCGGGCGAGTGATAATCTGCCGAAAACAGTGCGATGTGTAAAACGGGGCGAGTGATAAACTCCGCAAAACGGTGCGATGCGCAAAACGGGGTGAGTGATAAACTGCGCAAAACCGTGCGATGCGCAAAACAGCGCGAGTGATAAACTGCGCAAAATAGTGCGATGCGCCAAAAGGCACGAGTGTTAAACTGTGCAAAACGGTGCGATGCGCAAAACGGCGCGAGTGACAAACTGCGCAAAACGGTGCGATGCGCAAAACGGTAAGAGAGATAAACTGCGCAAAACCGTATGATGCGCAAAAAGGCGCCAGTGATAAACTGTGCAAAACCGTGCGATGCGCAAAACGGCGCGAGTGATGAACTGCGCAAAACGGCACGAGTGATAAACTGCGCAAAACAGTGCGATGCGCAAAAGTGCGCAAGTGATAATCTGCCGAAAATAGTGCGATGCGCAGAACGGCGGGAGTGATAAATTGCGCAAAATAGTGTGACGCGTAAAATGGCGCGAGTGATAAACTGCGCAAAATAGTGCGATGCGCCAACAGGCGCGAGTGTTAAACTGTGAAAAATAGTGCGATGCGCAAAACACTGCGATGCGCAAAACCGCGCGAGTGCTAAACAACGCAAGACAGTGTGATGTGCCAAACGGCGCGAGTGTTAAACTGCGCAAAACCGCGCGAGTGATAAACTGCGCAAGACAGTGCGATGTGCCAAACGGCGCGAGTGTTAAACTGCGCAAAACAGTGCGATGCCCAAAACGGCGCGAGTGATAAACTGCGCAAAACAGTGCGGTGCGCAAAACGGCGTGAGTGATAAACTGCGCAAAACGGTGCGATGCGCAAAACTGCGCAGAACAGCACCATGCGAAAAACAGCGCGAGTGATAAACTGCGCAAAACAGTAAGATGCGCAAAACAGCGCGAGTGATAAACTCCGTAAAATAGTGCAATGCGCAAAACAACGCGAGTGACAAACTGCGCAAAACAGTGCAATACGCACAACGTCGCGAGTGATAAACTGCGCAAAACAGTGCGATGCGCAAAACGGCGCGAGTGATAAACTGCGCAAAACAGTGCGATGCGCAAAAGCGCGCGAGTGATAATCTGCCGAAAACAGTGCGGTGCGCAAAACGGGGCGAGTGATAAACTGTGCAAAACGGTGCGATGCGCAAAACGGCACGAGTGATAAACTGCGCAAAACCATGCGATGCGCAAAACGGCGCCAGTGATAAACTGCGCAAAACAGTGCGATGCGCCAAAAGGTACGAGTGTTAAACTGCGCAAAACAGTGCGATGCGCAAAACGGCACGAGTGATAAACTGTGCAAAATAGTGCGATGCGCAAAACGGCGCGAGAGATAAACTGCGCAAAACCGTACGATGCGCAAAAAGGTGCCAGTGATAAACTGTGCAAAACCGTGCGATGCACAAAACGGCGCGAGTGATGAACTGCGCAAAATGGTGCGATGTGCAAAACAGCGCGAGTGATAAACTGCGCAAAAACAGCGCGAGTGATAAACTGCGCAAAACAGCGCGAGTGATAAACTGTGCAAAACAGTGAGATGCGCAAAACAGCGCGAGTGATAAACTACGCAAAACAGTGCAATGCGCAAAACAGCGCGAGTGATAATACGCAAAACAGTGCAATGCGCACAACAGCGCGAGGGATAAACTGCGCAAAACAGCGCGATGCGCGAAACGGCGCGAGCGATAAACTGCGCAAAAGCGCGCGAGTGATAATCTGCCGAAAACAGTGCGATGCGCAAAACGGGACGAGTGATAAACTGCATAAAACGGTGCGTGCGCAAAACCGTGCGAGTGATAAACTGCGCAAAACCGCGCCATGCGCAAAATAGCACGAGTGATAAACTGCGCAAAACAGTGCAATGCGCAAAGAGTGCGGGTGAGAAACTGCGCAAAACAGCGCGATGCGCAAAACGGCGCGAGTGACAAACTGCGCAAAACGGTGCGATGCGCAAAACGGCGCGAGTGATAAACTGCGCAAAACCGTGCGATGCGCAAAACGGCGCGAGTGATAAACTGCGCAAAGGAGTGCGATGCGCAAAACGGCGGGAGTGATAAACTGCGTAAAACAGTGCGATGCGCAAAATCGCGCGAGTGATAATCTGCCAAAAACAGTGAGATGCGCAAAACGGCGCGAGTGATAAACTGCACAAAACAGTGAGATGCGCAAAACGGCGCGAGTGATAAACTGCACAAAACAGTGAGATGCGCAAAACGGCGCGAGTGATAAATTGCGCGAAACAGTGCGATGTGCAAAAACGGCGCGAGTGATCAACTGCGCCAAAACAGTGCGATGCGCAAAAGCGCGCGAGTGATAATTTGTCGAAAACAGTGCAATGCGCAAAACGGCGCGAGTGATAAACTGTGCAAAACGGTGCGATGCGCAAAACGGCGGGAGTGTGAAACTGCGCAAAATCGTGCGATGCGCAAAACGGCGCGAGTGATAAACTGCACAAAACACTGCCATGCGCAAAACAGCGCGAGTGACAAACTGCGCAAAACAGTGCGATGCGCAAAAGCGCGCGAGTGATAATCTGCCGAAAACAGTGCGGTGCGCAAAACGGGGCGAGTGATAAACTGTGCAAAACGGTGCGATGCGCAAAACGCAAGAGTGATAAACTGCGCAAAACCATGCGATGCGCAAAACGGCGGCCAGTGAATAAACTGCGCAAAACAGTGCGATGCGCCAAAAGGTAGTGTTAAACTGCGCAAAACAGTGCGATGCGCAAAACGGCACGAGTGATAAACTGTTGCAAAATAGTGCGATGCGCAAAAACGGCGAGAGATAAACTGCGCAAAACCGTACGATGCGCAAAAGGTGCCAGTGATAAACTGTGCAAAACCTGTGCGATGCACAAAACGGCGCGAGTGATGAACTGCGCAAAATGGTGCGATGTGCAAAACAGCGCGAGTGATAAACTGCGCAAAAACAGCGCGAGTGATAAACTGCGCAAAACAGCGCGAGTGATAAACTGTGCAAAACAGTGAGATGCGCAAAACAGCGCGAGTGATAAACTACGCAAAACAGTGCAATGCGCAAAACAGCGCGAGTGATAAACTACGCAAAACAGTGCAATGCGCACAACAGCGCGAGGGATAAACTGCGCAAAACAGCGCGATGCGCGAAACGGCGCGAGCGATAAACTGCGCAAAAGCGCGCGAGTGATAATCTGCCGAAAACAGTGCGATGCGCAAAACGGGACGAGTGATAAACTGCATAAAACGGTGCGTGCGCAAAACCGTGCGAGTGATAAACTGCGCAAAACCGCGCCATGCGCAAAATAGCACGAGTGATAAACTGCGCAAAACAGTGCAATGCGCAAAGAGTGCGGGTGAGAAACTGCGCAAAAACAGCTCGATGCGCAAAACGGCGCGAGTGACAACTGCGCAAAGGTAGATGCGCAAAACGGCGCGAGTGATAAAATGCGCAAAACCGTGCGATGCAAACGGCGCGAGTGATAAACTGCGCAAAGGAGTGCGATGCGCAAAACGGCGGGAGTGATAAACTGCGTAAAACAGTGCGATGCGCAAAATCGGCGAGTGATAATCTGCCAAAAACAGTGAGATGCGCAAAACGGCGCGAGTGATAAACTGGCACAAAACAGTGAGATGCGCAAAACGGCGCGAGTGATAAACTGCAAAACAGTGAGATGCGCAAAACGGCGGCGAGTGATAAATTGCGCGAAACAGTGCGATGTGCAAAAACGGCGCGAGTGATCAACTGCGCCAAAACGTGCGATGCGCAAAAGCGCGCGAGTGATAATTTGTCGAAAACAGTGCAATGCGCAAAACGGCGCGAGTGATAAACTGTGCAAAACGGTGCGATGCGCAAAACGGCGGGAGTGTGAAACTGCGCAAAATCGTGCGATGCGCAAAACGGCGCGAGTGATAAACTGCACAAAACACTGCCATGCGCAAAACAGCGCGAGTGACAAACTGCGCAAAACAGTGCGATGCGCAAAACAGCGCGAGTGTGAACTGCCCAAAACAGTGCGATGCGCAAAACAGCGCGAGTGATAAACTCCACAAAACAGTGCGATGCGCAAAACAGCGCGAGTGATACACTGCGCAAAACAGCGCCATGCGCAAAACAGTGAGATGCGCAAAACAGCGTGAGTGATAAACTGCGCAAAACAGTGCGATGCGCAAAACGGCGCGAGTGATAAACTGCGCAAAACAGTGCGATGCGCAAAACGCGGGAGTGATAAACTGCGCAAAACAGTGCGAGGCGCAAAACGGCGCGAGTGATAAACTGCGCAAAACTGTGCGATGCGCAAAATCGCGCGAGTGATAAGCTGCGCAAAACAGTGCGAGGCGCAAAACGGCGCGAGTGATAAACTGCGCAAAACAGTGCGATGCCCAAAACCGCGCGAGTGATAAACTGCGCAAAACCGTGCGATGCGCAAAACGGCGGGAGTGATAAACTGCGCAAAACAATGCGATGCGCAAAATCGCGCGAGTGATAATCTGCTGAAAACAGTGC
Organism: Camellia japonica; assembly: GCA_030407325.1. Classification (NCBI taxonomy): domain Eukaryota; kingdom Viridiplantae; phylum Streptophyta; class Magnoliopsida; order Ericales; family Theaceae; genus Camellia; species Camellia japonica. The sequence continues at coordinate 54,623 of JAPPVO010007933.1, forward strand.
GATCCGCAAAACAGCGCGAGTGATAAACTGCGCAAAACAGTGAGATGCGCAAAACGGTGCGAGTGATAAACTGTGCAAAACAGTGCTATGCGCCGAAAGGCGCGAATGTTAAACTGCGCAAAACAATGCGATGCGCAAAACGGCGGGAGTGATAAACTGCGCAAAATAGTGCGATGCGCAAAACCGCGCGACTGATAAACTGCGCTGAACAGTACGATGCACCAAACGGTGCTAGTGTTAAACTGCGCAAAACAATGCGATGCGCAAAACGGCGCGAGTGATAAACTGCGCAAAATAGTGCGGTGCGCAAAACGGCGCGAGTGATAAACTGCGCAAAACGGTGCGATGCGCAAAACAGCGCGAGTGATAAACTGCGCAAAACAGCGCGAGTGATAAACTGCGCAAAACAGTGTGATGCGCAAAACAGCGCGAGTGATAAACTCCGCAAAATAGTGAGATGCGCAAAACAACGCGAGTGATAAACTGCGCAAAACAGTGCAATGCGCACAACAGCGCGAGTGATATACTGTGCAAAACAGTGGGATGCGCAAAATGGCGCGAGTGATAAATTGCGCAAAACAGTGCGATGCGCAAAAGCGCGCGAGTGATAATATGTCGAAAACAGTGCGATGCGCAAAACAGCGTGAGTGATAAACTGTGCAAAATGGTGCGATGCGTAAAACGGCGCGAGTGATAAACTGCGCAAAACCGTGCGATGCGCAAAACGACGCGAGTGATAAACTGCACAAAACAGTGCGATGCGCCAAAAGGCGCGAGTGTTAAACTGCACAAAACAGTGCCATGCGCAGAATGGCACAAGTGATAAACTGCGCAAAACAGTGCGATGCGCAAAATCGCGCTAGTGATAAACTACGCAAAACAGTGCGATGCGCAAAATGGCGCAAGTGATAAACTGCGCAAAACAATGCGATGCGCACAACAGAGCGAGCGATAAACTGTCGAAAATAGTGCGACGCGCAAAATGGCGCGAGTGATAAACTGCGCAAAACAGTGCGATGTGCAAAACGGCGCAAGTGATAAACTGCGCAAAACAGCGCGAGTGATAAACTGTGCAAAACAGTGAGATGCGCAAAACAGCGCAAGTGATAAACTACGAAAAACAGTGCAATGCGCAAAATAACGCGAGTTATAAACTGCGCAAAACAGTGCGCTGCGCAAAACCGCGCGAGTGATAAACTGCGCAAAACGGTGCGCTGCGCAAAACCGCGCGAGTGATAAACTGCGCAAAATAGTGCCATGCGCAAAACAGCGCGAGTGATAAACTCTGCAAAACAGTGCAATGCGCAAAACAGCGCGAGTGATAAACTACGCAAAACAGTGCAATGCGCAAAACGGCGCGAGTGATAAACTGCGCAAAACAGTGCAATGCGCACAACAGCGCGAGTGATAAACTGCGCAAAATAGTGCAATGCGCAAAGAGTGCGGGTGAGAAACTGCGCAAAACGGCGCAAGTGACAAACTGCGCAAAACGGTGCGATGTGCAAAACGGCGCGAGTGATAAACTGCACAAAACCGTGCGTTACGCAAAATGGCGCGAGTGATAAACAACGCAAATGAGTGCGATGCGCAAAACGGCGGGAGTGATAAACTGCGTAAAATAGTGCGATGCGCAAAATCGTGCGAGTGATAATCTGCCAGAAACAGTGCGACGCGCAAAATGGCGCGAGTGATAAACTGCACAAAACAGTGACATGCGCAAAACGGCGTGAGTGATAAACTGCGCGAAACCGTGCGATGCGCAAAAACAGCGTGAGTGATAAACTGCGCAAAATAGTGCAATGCGCAAAAGTGTGCGAGTGATAAACTGTGCAAAACGGTGCGATGCGCAAAACGGCGGGAGTGATAAACTTCGCAAAACCGTGCGATGCGCAAAACGGCGCGAGTGATAAACTGCGCAAAACACTGCCATGCGCAAAACAGCGCGAGTGACAAACTGCGCAAAACAGTGCGATGCGCAAAACAGCGCGAGTGTGAACTGCCCAAAACAGTGCGATGCGCAAAACAGCGCGAGTGATAAACTGCACAAAACAGTGCGATGCGCAAAACAGCGTGAGTGATACACTACGCAAAACAGCGCCATGCGCAAAACAGTGAGATGCGCAAAACAACGCGAGTGATAAACTGCGCAAAACACTGCGATGCGCGAAACGGCGCGAGTGATAAACTGCGCAAAACAGTGCGATGCGCAAAACGCGCGAGTGATAAAGTGCGCAAAGCAGTGCGAGGCGCAAAACGGCGCGAGTGATAAACTGCGCGAAACAGTGTGATGCGCAAAAACCGCGCGAGTGATAAACTGTGCAAAACAGTGCGAGGCGCAAAACGCGAGAGTGATAAACTGCGCAAAACAGTGCGATGCGCAAAACCGCGCGAGTGATAAATTGCGCAAAACAGTGCGATTGATAAATTGCGCAAAATAGTGCGATGCGCAAAACGGCGCGAGTGATAAACTGCGCAAAACAGTGCGATGCGCAAAACGGCGTGAGTGATAAACTTCGCAAAATAGTGCGATGCGCAAAACGGCGGGAGTGATAAACTGCGCAAAACAGTGCGATGCGCAAAATCGCGCGAGTGATAATCTGCCGAAAACAGTGCGATCCGCAAAACGGCGCGAGTGATAAACTGCGCAAAACAGTGAGATGCGCAAAATGGCGCGAGTGATAAACTGTGCAAAACAGTGTGATGCGCCGAAAGGCGCAAATGTTAAACTGCGCAAAACAGTGCGATGCGCAAAACGGCGGGAGTGATAAACTGCGCAAAATAGTGCGATGCGCAAAACCGCGCGACTGATAAACTGCGCAAAACAGTGCGATGCGCCAAACGGCGCGAGTGTTAAACTGCGCAAAACAATGCGATGCGCAAAACGGCGCGAGTGATAAACTGCGCAAAACAGTGCGATGCGCAAAACGGCGCGAGTGATAAACTGCGCAAAACGATGCGCTGCGCAAAACAGCGCGAGTGATAAACTGCGCAAAACAGCGCGAGTGATAAACTCCGCAAAACAGCGCGAGTGATAAACTCCGCAAAAGAGTGAGATGCGCAAAACAGCGCGAGTGATAAACTGCGCAAAACAGTGCAATGCGCACAACAGCGCGAGTGATAAACTGTGCAAAACAGTGGGATGCGCAAAACGGCGCGAGTGATAAACTGCGCAAAACAGTGCGATGCGCAAAAGCGCGCGAGTGATAATATGTCGAAAACAGTGCTAAACTGCGCAAAACAACGTGAGTGATAAACTGCGCAAAATGGTGCGATGCGCAAAACGGCGCGAGTGATAAACTGCGCAAAACCGTGCGATGCGCAAAACGACGCTAGTGATAAACTGCGCAAAACAGTGCGATGCGCCAAAAAGGCGCGAGTGTTAAACTGCACAAAACAGTGCCATGCGCAGAATGGCACAAGTGACAAACTGCGCAAAACAGTGCGATGCGCAAAATCGCGCTAGTGATAAACTGCGCAAAACAGTGCGATGCGCAAAACGGCGCAAGTGATAAACTGCGCAAAACAGTGCGATGCGCACAACAGAGCGAGTGATAAACTGTCGAAAACAGTGCGACGCGCAAAACGGCGCGAGTGATAAACTGCGCAAAACAGTGCGATGCGCAAAACGGCGCGAGTGATAAACTGCGCAAAACAGCGCGAGTGATAAACTGTGCAAAACAGTGAGATGCGCAAAACAGCGCGAGTGATAAACTACGCAAAACAGTGCAATGCGCAAAACAGCGCGAGTGATAAACTGCGCAAAACAGTGCAATGCGCACAACAGCGCGAGGGATAAACTGCGCAAAACAGTGCGATGCGCAAAACGGCGCGAGCGATAAACTGCGCAAAAGCGCGCGAGTGATAATCTGCCAAAAATAGTGCGATGCGCAAAACGGGACGGGTGATAAACTGCGCAAAACGGTGCGATGCGCAAAACGGCGCGAGTGATAAACTGCGCAAAAACCGTGCAGTGCGCAAAACGGCGCGAGTGATAAACTGCGCAAAACGGTGCGCTGCGCAAAATCGCGCGAGTGATAAACTGCGCAAAACCGTGCCATGCGCAAAACCACGCGAGTGATAAACTGCGCAAAACCGTAAGATGCGCAAAACAGCGCGAGTGATAAACTCCGCAAAACAGTGCAATGCGCAAAACGGCGCGAGTGATAAACTACGCAAAACAGTGCAAATATGCATAACAGCGCGAGTGATAAACTGCGCAAAACAGTGCAATGCGCAAAGAGTGCGGGTGAGAAACTGCGCAAAACAGCGCGATGTGCAAAACGGCGCGAGTGATAAACTGTGCAAAACCGTGCGATGTGCAAAACGGCGCGAGTGATAAACTACGCAAAGGAGTGCGATGCGCAAAACGGCGGGAGTGATAAACTGCGTAAAACAGTGCGATGCGCAGAATCGCGCGAGTGATAATCTGCCAAAAACAGTGCGATGCGCAAAACGGCGCGAGTGATAAACTGCACAAAAAAGTGAGATGCGTAAAACGGCGCGAGTGATAAACTGCGCGAAACAGTGCGATGCACAAAAACAGGGCGAGTGATAAACTGCGCAAAATAGTGCGATGCGCAAAAGCGCGCGAGTGATAATCTGTCGAAAACAGACCAATGCGCAAAACGGCGCGAGTGATAAACTGTGCAAAACGGTGCGATGCGCAAATCGGCGGGAGTGATAAACTGCGCAAAACTGTGCGATGCGCAAAACGGCGCGAGTGATAAACTGCGCAAAACAGTGCGATGCGCAAAACAGCGCGAGTGATACACTACACAAAACAGCGCCATGCGTAAAACAGTGAGATGCGCAAAACAGCGCGAGTGATAAACTGCGCAAAACAGTGCGATGCGCAAAACGGCGCGAGTGATAAACTGCGCAAAACAGTGCGATGAGCAAAACGCGCGAGTGATAAACTGCGCAAAACAGTGCGAGGCTCAAAACGACGCGAGTGATAAACTGCGCAAAACAGTGTGATGCGCAAAAACCGCGCGAGTGATAAACTGTGCAAAACAGTGCGATGTGCAAAACGGCGCGAGTGATAAACTGCGCAAAACAGTGCGATGCGCAAAACGGCGCGAGTGATAAATTGCGCAAAATAGTGCGATGCGCAAAACGGCGCGAGTGATAAACTGCGCAAAACAGTGCGATGCGCAAAACGGCGCGAGTGATAAACTGCGCAAAATAGTGCGATGCGCAAAACGGCGGGAGTGATAAACTGCGCAAAACAGTGCGATGCGCAAAATCGCGCGAGTGATAATCTGCCGAAAACAGTGCGATCCGCAAAACGGCGCGAGTGATAAACTGCGCAAAACAGTGAGATGCGCAAAACGGCGCGAGTGATAAACTGCGCAAAACAGTGCGATGCGCCAAAAGGCGCGAGTGTTAAACTGCGCAAAACAGTGCGATGCGCAAAACGGCGGGAGTGATAAACTGCGCAAAATAGTGCGATGCGCAAAACCGCGCGACTGATAAACTGCGCAAAACAGTGCGATGCGCCAAACGGCGCGAGTGTTAAACTGCGCAAAACAATGCGATGCGCAAAACGGCGCGAGTGATAAACTGCGCAAAACAGTGCGATGCGCAAAACGGCGCGAGTGATAAACTGCGCAAAACGGTGCGATGCGCAAAACAGCGCGAGTGATAAACTGCGCAAAACAGCGCGAGTGATAAACTGCGCAAAACAACAGCGCGAGTGATAAACTCCGCAAAATAGTGAGATGCGCAAAACAGCGCGAGTGATAAACTGCGCAAAACAGTGCAATGCGCACAACAGCGCGAGTGATAAACTGTCAAAACAGTGGGATGCGCAAAACGGCGCGAGTGATAAACTGCGCAAAACAGTGCGATGCGCAAAAGCGCGCGAGTGATAATATGTCGAAAACAGTGCTAAACTGCGCAAAACAACGTGAGTGATAAACTGCGCAAAATGGTGCGATGCGCAAAACGGCGCGAGTGATAAACTGCTGCAAAACCGTGCGATGCGCAAAACGACGCTAGTGATAAACTGCGCAAAACGTGCGATGCGCCAAAAAGGCGCGAGTGTTAAACTGCACAAAACAGTGCCATGCGCAGAATGGCACAAGTGACAAACTGCGCAAAACAGTGCGATGCGCAAAATCGCGCTAGTGATAAACTGCGCAAAACAGTGCGATGCGCAAAATGGCGCAAGTGATAAACTGCGCAAAACAATGCGATGCGCACAACAGAGCGAGTGATAAACTGTCGAAAACAGTGCGACGCGCAAAACGGCGCGAGTGATAAACTGCGCAAAACAGTGCGATGCGCAAAACGGCGCAAGTGATAAACTGCGCAAAACAGCGCGAGTGATAAACTGTGCAAAACAGTGAGATGCGCAAAACAGCGCGAGTGATAAACTACGCAAAACAGTGCAATGCGCAAAACAACGCGAGTGATAAACTGCGCAAAACAGTGCAATACGCACAACAGCGCGAGGGATAAACTGCGCAAAACAGTGCGATGCGCAAAACGGCGCGAGCGATAAACTGCGCAAAAGCGCGCGAGTGATAATCTGCCAAAAATAGTGCGATGCGCAAAACGGGACGGGTGATAAACTGCGCAAAACGGTGCGATGCGCAAAACGGCGCGAGTGATAAACTTCGCAAAACCGTGCAGTGCGCAAAACGGCGCGAGTGATAAACTGCGCAAAACGGTGCGCTGCGCAAAATCGCGCGAGTGATAAACTGCGCAAAACCGTGCCATGCGCAAAACCACGCGAGTGATAAACTGCGCAAAAACCGTAAGATGCGCAAAACAGCGCGAGTGATAAACTCCGCAAAACAGTGCAATGCGCAAAACGGCGCGAGTGATAAACTACGCAAAACAGTGCAAATATGCATACAGCGCGAGTGTAAACTGCGCAAAACAGTGCAATGCGCAAAGAGTGCGGGTGAGAAACTGCGCAAAACAGCGCGATGTGCAAAACGGCGCGAGTGATAAACTGTGCAAAACCGTGCGATGTGCAAAACGGCGCGAGTGATAAACTACGCAAAGGAGTGCGATGCGCAAAACGGCGGGAGTGATAAACTAAACTGCGTAAAACAGTGCGATGCGCAGAATCGCGCGAGTGATAATCTGCCAAAAACAGTGCGATGCGCAAAACGGCGCGAGTGATAACTGCACAAAAAAGTGAGATGCGTAAAACGGCGCGAGTGATAAACTGCGCGAAACAGTGCGACACAAAACAGGGCGAGTGATAAACTGCGTAAAATAGTGCGATGCGCAAAAGCGCGCGACTGATAATCTATCGAAAATAGTCCAATGCGCAAAACGGCGCGAGTGATAAACTGTGCAAAACGGTGCGATGCGCAAAACGGCGCGAGTGATAAACTGCGCAAAACTGTGCGATGCGCAAAACGGCGCGAGTGATAAACTGCGCAAAACAGTGCGATGCGCAAAACAGCGCGAGTGATACACTACACAAACACAGCGCCATGCGTAAAACAGTGAGATGCGCAAAACAGCGCGAGTGATAACTGCGCAAAACAGTGCGATGCGCAAAACGGCGCGAGTGATAAACTGCGCAAAACAGTGCGATGAGCAAAACGCGCGAGTGATAAACTGCGCAAAACAGTGCGAGGCTCAAAACGACGCGAGTGATAAACTGCGCAAAACAGTGTGATGCGCAAAAACCGCGCGAGTGATAAACTGTGCAAAACAGTGCGAGGTGCAAAACGGCGCGAGTGATAAACTGCGCAAAACAGTACGATGCGCAAAACCGCGCGAGTGAGAAATTGCGCAAAACAGTGCGATGCGCAAAACGGCGCGAGTGATAAACTGCGCAAAACAGTACGATGCGCAAAACGGCGTGAGTGATAAACTTCGCAAAACAGTGCGATGCGCAAAACGGCGGGAGTGATAAACTGCGCAAAACAGTGCGATGCGCAAAATTGCGCGAGTGATAATCTGCCGAAAACAGTGCGATCCGCAAAACGGCGCGAGTGATAAACTGTGCAAAACAGTGAGATGCGCAAAACGGCGCGAGTGATAAACTGTGCAAGACAGTGCGATGCGCCAAAAGGCGCGAGTGTTAAACTGCGCAAAACAATGCGATGCGCCAAAAGCGCGCGAGTGATAATATATATGTCAAAAACAGTGTGATGCGCAAAACAGCGTCAGTGATAAACTGCGCAAAACGGTGCGACGCGCAAAACGGCGCGAGTGATAAACTGTGCAAAATCGTGCGATGCGGAAAACGACGCGACTGATAAACACGAGTGTTAAACTGCACAAAACAGTGCAATGCGCAGAATGGCGCGAGTGATCAACTGCACAAAACAGTGCGATGCGCACAACAGAGCGAGTGATAAACAGTCAAAAACAGTGCGACGTGCAAAACGGCGCGAGTGATAAACTGCGCAAAACAGTGCGGTGCGCAAAACGGCGCGAGTGATAAACTGTGCAAAACAGCGTGAGTGATAAACTGTGCAAAACAGCGCGAGTGATAAACTGTGCAAAACAGTGAGACACGCCAAACAGCGCGAGTGATAAACTACGCAAAACAGTGCAATGCGCAAAACATCGCGAGTGATAAACTACGCAAAATAGTGCAATGCGCAAAACAACGCGAGTGATAAACTGTGCAAAACAGTGAGATGCGCAAAACTGCGCGAGTGATAAACTGCGCAAAACAGTGCGATGCGCAAAACGGTGAGAGTGATAATCTGTCGAAAATAGTGCGATGCGCAAAACGGGACGAGTGATAAACTGCGCAAAATGGTGCGATGCGCAAAACGGCGCGAGTGATAAACTGCGCAAAACAGTGCGCTGCGCAAAACCGCGCGAGTGATAAACTGCGCAAAACAGCGCCATGCGCAAAACAGCGCGAGTGATAAACTACGCCAAAACCGTGAGATGCGCAAAACGGCGCGAGTGACAAACTGCGCAAAACGGTGCGATGCGCAAACGGCGCGAGAGATAAACTGCGCAAAACCGTGAGATGCGCAAAACGGCACGAGTGTTAAACTGCGCAAAACAGGGCGATGCGCAAAACGGCGCGAGTGATAAACTGCGCAAAACAGTGCGATGCGCAAAACGGCGCGAGTGACAAACTGCGCAAAACGGTGTGATGCGCAAAACGGCGCGAGAGATAAACTGCGCAAAACCGTACGATGCGCAAAAAGCCGCCAGTGATAAACTGCGCAAAACCGTGCAATGCGCAACACGGCGCGAGTGATGAACTGCGCAAAACGGTGCGATGCCCAAAACGGCCCGAGTGATAAACTGCGCAAAACAGTGCGATGCGCAAAAGCGCGCGAGTGATAATCTGTCGAAAACAGTGCGATGCGCAAAACGGCGCGAGTGATAAATTGCGGAAAACAGCGCGACGCGCAAAACGACACGAGTGATAAACTGCGCAAAACAGGGCGATGCGCACAACCGCGCGAGTGATAAACTGCCGAAAATAGTGCGATGCGCAAAACGGCGCGAGCGATAAACTGCGCAAGACAGTGCGATGCGCAAAACGGCGCGAGTGATGAACTGCGCAAAACCGTCCGATGCGCAAAACGGCGCGATTGATCAACTGCGCAAAACAGTGCGATGCGCAAAACGGAGCGAGTAATAAACTGCGTAAAACGGTGCGATGCGCAAAACAGCGCGAGTGATAAACTGCGCAAAAGGGTGTGATACGCAAAACGGCGCGAGTGATAAACTGCGCAAAACGGTGCGATGCGCAAAATGGCGGGAGTGATAAACTGCGCAAAACAGTGCGATGCGCAAAATTGCGCGAGTGATAATCTGCGCAAAACAGTGCGATGTGCCAAACGGCGCGAGTGTTAAACTGCGCAAAACCGCGCGAGTGATAAACTGCGCAAGACAGTGCGATGTGCCAAACGGCGCGATTGTTAAACTGCGCAAAACAGTGCGATGCGCAAAACGGCACGAGTGATAAACTGCGCAAAATAGTGCGGTGCGCAAAACGGCGTGAATGATAAACTGCGCAAAACCGTGCGATGCACCAGAAGGCGCGAGTGTTAAACTGCGCAAAATAGTGCGATGCGCAAAACAGTGCGATGCACAAAATCGCGCGAGTTATTAACTGCGCAAAACAGTGCGATGCGTCGAACGGCGCGAGTGTTAAACTATGCAAAATAGTGCGATGCGCAAAACGGCACGAGTGATAAACTGCGCAAAATAGTACGGTGCGCAAAACGACGCGAGTGATAAACTGCGCAAAACAGTGCGCAACGCAAAACGGCACGAGTGATAAACTGCACAAAACAGTGCGATGAGCACAACAGCGCGAGTGATAAACTGCCGAAAACAGTGCGATGCGCAAAACGGCGCGAGTGATAAACTGCGCAAAACAGTGCGATGCGCAAAGCGGCGCGAGTGATAAAATGTGCAAAACGGGGCGATGCGCAAAACCGCGCGAGTGATAAACTGCGCATAATCGTGAGATGCGCAAAACAGCACGAGTGATAAACTACGCAAAACAGTGCAATGCGCAAAACAGCGCGAGTGATAAACTGCGCAAAATAGTGCAATGCGCACAACGTCGCGAGCGATAAACTGCGCAAAACAGTGCGATCCGCAAAACGGCGCGAGTGATAAACTGCGCAAAACAGTGCGATGCGCAAAAGCGCGCGAGTGATAATCTGCCGAAAACAGTGCGATGCGCAAAACGGGGCGAGTGATAAACTGCGCAAAACGGTGCGATGCGCAAAACGGCGCGAGTGATAAACTGCGCAAAATCGTGCGATGTACAAAACGGCACGAGTGATAAACTGCGCAAAACAATGCAATGCGCCAAAAGGCACGAGTGTTAAACTGCGCAAAACAATGTGATGCGCAAAACGGCGCGAGTGAGAAACTGCGCAAAACGGTGCGATGCACAAAATGGCGCAAGAGATAAACTGCACAAAACCGTACGATGCGCAAAAAGGCGCCAGTGATAAACTGCGCAAAACCGTGCGATAGGCAAAACGGCGCGAGTGATGAACTGCGCAAAACGATGCGATGCGCAAAACGGCGTGAGTGATAAATTGCGCAAAACATTGCGACGCGCAAAACGGCACGAGTGATAAACTGCCGAAAATAGTGCGATGCGCAAAACGGCGCGAGTGATAAACTGCGCAAGACAGTGCGATGCGCAAAACGGCGCGAGTGATGAATTGCGCAAAACCGTGCGATGCGCAAAACGGCGCGATTGATCAACTGCGCAGAACAGCACCATGCACAAAACAGCGCGAGTGATAAACTGCGCAAAACAGTAAGATGCGCAAAACAGCGCGAGTGATAAACTCCGTAAAATAGTGTAATGCGCAAAACAACGCGAGTGACAAACTGCGCAAAACAGTGCAATGCGCACAACGTCGCGAGTGATAAACTGCGCAAAACAGTGCGATGCGCAAAACGGCACGAGTGATAAACTACGCAAAACAGTGCGAGGCGCAAAAGCGCGCGAGTGATAATCTGCCGAAAACAGTGCGATGCGCAAAACGGCGCGAGTGATAAACTGCGCAAAACCGTGCGATGCGCAAAACGGCGCGAGTGATAAACTGCGCAAAACAGTGCGATGCGCCAAAAGGCACGAGTGTTAAACTGCACAAAACAGTGCGATGCGCAAAACGGCGCGAGTGATAAACTGCGCAAAACAGTGCGATGCGCAAAACGGCGCGAGTGACAAACTGTGCAAAACGGTGTGATGCGCAAAACGGCGCGAGAGATAAACTGTGCAAAACCGTACGATGCGCAAAAAGACGCCAGTGATAAACCGCGCAAAACTGTGCGATGCACAAAACGGCGCGAGTGATGAACTGCGCAAAATGGTGCGATGTGCAAAACGGCGCGAGTGATAAACTGCGCAAAACAGCGCGAGTGATAAACTGTGCAAAACAGTGAGATGCGCAAAACAGCGCGAGTGATAAACTACGCAAAACAGTGCAATGCGCAAAACAGCGCGAGTGATAAACTGCGCAAAATAGTGTAATGCGCACAACAGCGCGAGGGATAAACTGCGCAAAACAGTGCGATGCGCGAAACGGTGCGAGCGATAAACTGCGCAAAAGCGCGCGAGTGATAATCTGCCGAAAACAGTACGATGCGCAAAATGGCGCGAGTGATAAACTGCGAAAACCGTGCGGTGCGCAAAACGGCGCGAGTGATAAACTGCGCAAAACGGTGCGATGCGCAAAATCGCGCGAGTGATAAACTGCGCAAAACAGCAGGAGTGATAAACTGCGCAAAACAGTGCAATGCGCAAAGTGTGCGGGTGAGAAACTGCGCAAAACAGCGCGATACGCAAAACGGCGCCAGTGACAAACTATGCAAAACGGTGCGATGCGCAAAACGGCGCGAGTGAAAAAATGCGCAAAACCGTACGATGCGCAAAACGGCACGAGTGATAAACTGCGCAAAGGGGTGCGATGCGCAAAACGGCGGGAGTGATAAACTGCGTAAAACAGTGCGATGCGCAAAATCGCACGAGTGATAATCTGCCAAAAACAGTGTGATACGTAAAACGGTGCGAGTGATAAACTGCACAAAACAGTGAGATGCGCAAAACGGCGCGAGTGATAATCTGCGCCAAAACTGTGCGATGCACAAAACCGCGCGAGTGATAATCTGTCGAAAACAGTGCAATGCGCAAAACGGTGCGATGCGCAAAACCGCGCGAGTGATAAACTGCGCAAAACAGCAGGAGTGATAAACTGCGCAAAACAGCGCGATGCGCAAAACGGCGCGAGTGACAAACTGTGCAAAACGGCGCGAGTGATAAATTGCGCAAAACCGTGCGATGCGCAAAACGGCACGAGTGATAAACTGCGCAAAGGGGTGCGATGCGCAAAACGGCGGGAGTGATAAACTGCGTAAAACAGTGAGATGCGCAAAATCGCACGAGTGATAATCTGCCAAAAACAGTGTGATGCGTAAAACGGTGCGAGTGATAAACTGCACAAAACAGTGAGATGCGCAAAACGGCACGAGTGATAAACTGCGCCAAAACTGTGCGATGCACAAAACCGCGCGAGTGATAATCTGTCGAAAACAGTGCAATGCGCAAAACGGCGCGAGTGATAAACTGCGCAAAACCGTGCGATGCGCAAAACGGCGCGAGTGATAAACTGCGCAAAACACTGCCATGCGCAAAACAACGCGAGTGACAAACTGCGCAAAACAGTGCGATGCGCAAAACAGCGCAAGTGTGAACTGCCCAAAACAGTGCGATGCGCAAAACAGCGGGAGTGATAAACTGCACAAAACAGTGCGATGCGCAAAACAGTGCGAGTGATACACTGCGCAAAATAGCGCCATGTGCAAAACAGTGAGATGCGCAAAACAGCGCGAGTGATAAACTGCGCAAAACAGTGCGATGCGAAAAACGGCGCGAGTGATAAACTGCGTAAAACAGTGCGATGCAAAAAACGCGCGAGTGATAAACTGCGCAAAACAGTGCGAGGCGCAAAACGGCGCGAGTGATAAACTGCGCAAAACAGTGCCATGCGCAAAACCGCGCGAGTGATAAACTGCGCAAAACAGCGCAAGGCGCAAAACGCGCGAGTGATAAACTGCACAAAACAGTGCGAGGCGCAAAACGGCGCGAGTGATAAACTGCGCAAAACAGTTCGATGCGCAAAACGGCGCGAGTGATAAACTGCGTAAAACAGTGCGAGGCGCAAAACGGCGCGAGTGATAAACTGCGCAAAACAGTTCGATGCACAAAACGGCGCGAGTGATAAACTGCGCAAAACCGTGCGATGCGCAAAACGGCGGGAGTGATAAACTGCGCAAAACAGTGCGATGCGCAAAATCGCGCGAGTGATAATCTGCCGAAAACAGTGCTATCAGCAAAACGGCGCGAGTGATAAACTGCGCAAAACAGTGAGACGCGCAAAACGGCGCGAGTGATAAACTGTGCAAAACAGTGCGATGCGCCAAAAGGCTCGAATGTTAAACTGCGCAAAACAGTGCGATGCGCAAAACGGCGGGAGTAATAAACTGCGCACAATAGTGCGATGCGCAAAACCGCGCGACTGAGAAACTGTGCAAAACAGTGCGATGCGCCAAAACGGCGCGAGTGTTAAACGGCGCAAAACAATGCGATGCGCAAAACGGCGCGAGTGATAAACTGCGCAAAACAGCGCGAGTGATAAACTGCGCAAAACAGTGTGATGCGCAAAACAGCGCGAGTGATAAACTCCGCAAAACAGTGAGATGCGCAAAACAGCGCGAGTGATAAACTGCGCAAAACAGTGCAATGCGCACAACAGCGCGAGTGATAAACTGTGCAAAACTGTGGGATGCGCAAAACGACGCGAGTGATAAACTGCGCAAAACAGTGCGATGCGCAAAAGCGCGCGAGTGATAATATGTCGAAAACAGTGCGATGCGCAAAACAGCGTGAGTGATAAACTGCGCAAAATGGTGCGATGCGCAAAACAGCGGGAGTGATAAACTGCGCAAAACGACGCGAGTGATAAACTGTGCAAAACAGTGCGATGCGCCAAAAGGCGCGAGTGTTAAACTGCACAAAACAGTGCCATGCGCAGAATGGCACAAGTGATAAACTGCGCAAAACAGTGCGATGCGCAAAATCGCGCTAGTGATAAACTGCGCCAAACAGTGCGATGCGCAAAATGGCGCAAGTGATAAACTACGCAAAACAATACGATGCGCACAACAGAGCGAGTGATAAACTGCCGAAAACAGTGCGACGCGCAAAACGGCGCGAGTGATAAACTGCGCAAAACAGTGCGATGCGCAAAACGGCGCGAGTGATAAACTGCGCAAAACAGCGCGAGTGATAAACTGTGCAAAACAGTGAGTTGCGCAAAAGAGCGCGAGTGATAAACTACGCAAAACAGTGCAATGCGCAAAACAACGCGAGTGATAAACTGCGCAAAACAGTGCAATGCGCACAACAGCGCGAGGGATAAACTGCGCAAAACAGTGCGATGCGCAAAACGGCGCGAGCGATAAACTGCGCAAAAGCGCGCGAGTGATAATCTGCCAAAAACAGTGCGATGCGCAAAACAGGACGAGTGATAAACTGCGCAAAACGGTGCGATGCGCAAAACGGCGCGAGTGATAAACTGCGCAAAACCGTGTGGTGCGCAAAACGGCGCGAGTGATAAACTGCGCAAAACAGTGCGTTGCGCAAAACCGCGCGAGTCATAAACTGCGTAAAACGGTGCGCTGCGCAAAACCGCGCGAGTGATAAACTGCGCAAAACAGTGCCATGCGCAAAACAGCGAGAGTGATAAACTGCGCAAAACCGTGAGATGCGCAAAACAGCGCGAGTGATAAACTCCACAAAACAGTGCAATGCGCAAAACGGAGCCAGTGATAAACTGCGCAAAACAGTGCAATGCGCACAACAGCGCGAGTGATAAACTGCGCAAAACAGTGCAATGCGCAAAGACTGCGGGTGAGAAACTGCGCAAAACAGCGCGATGCGCAAAACGGCGCGAGTGATAAACTGCGCAAAACCGTGCGATGCGCAAAACGGCGCGAGTGATAAACTACGCAAAGGAGTGCGATGCGCAAAACGGGGGGTGTGATAAACTGTGTAAAACGGTGCGATGCGCAAAATCGCGCGAGTGATAATCTGCCAAAAATAGTGCGATGCGCAAAACGGCGCGAGTGATAAACTGCACAAAACAGTGAGATGCGCAAAACGGCGCGAGTGATAAACTGCGCGAAACAGTGCGATGCGCAAAAACAGCGCGAGTGGTAAACTGTGCAAAATAGTGCGATGCGCAAAAGCGCGCGAGTGATAATCTGTCGAAAACAGACCAATGCGCAAAATGGCGCGAGTGATAAACTGTGCAAAACGGTGCGATGCGCAAAACGTCGGGAGTGATAAACTGCGCCAAACCGTGCGATGCACAAAACGGCGCGAGTGATAAACTGCGCAAAACAGTGCGATGCGCAAAACAGCGCGAGTGTGAACTGCCCAAAATAGTGCGATGCGCAAAACAGCGCGAGTGATACACTACGCAAAACAGCGCCATGCGCAAAACAGTGAGATGCGCAAAACAGCGCAAGTGATAAACTGCGCAAAACGGCGCGAATGATAAACTGCGCAAAACAGTGCGATGCGCAAAACGCGCGAGTGATAAACTGCGCAAAACAGTGCGAGGTGCAAAACAGCGCGAGTGATAAACTGCGCAAAACAGTGTCATGCGCAAAAACCGCGCGAGTGATAAACTGGGCAAAACAGTGCGAGGCGCAAAACGCGCGAGTGATAAACTGCGCAAAACAGTGCGAGGCGCAAAACGGCGCGAGTGATAAACTGCGCAAAACAGTGCGATGCGCAAAACCGCGCGAGTGATAAACTGCGAAAACCGCGCGAGTGATAAACTGCGCAAAACAGTGCGATGCGCAAAACGGCGTGAGTGATAAACTTCGCAAAACAGTGCGATGCGCAAAACGGCGGGAGTGATAAACTATCCAAAATAGTGCGATACGCAAAATCGCGCGAGTGATAATCTGTCGAAAACAGTGCGATGCGCAAAACGGCGCGAGTGATAAACTGTGCAAGACAGTGCGACGCGCCAAAAGGCGCGAGTGTTAAACTGCGCAAAACAGTGCGATGCGAAAACGGTGGGAGTGTTAAACTGCGCAAAATAGTGCGATGCACAAAACCGCGCGACTGATAAACTACGCAAAATAGTGCGATGCGCCAAACGACGCGAGTGTTAAACTGCGCAAAACAATGCGATGCGCAAAAGGGCGCTAGTGATATACTGCGCAAAACAGTGCGGTGCGCAAAACGACGCGAGTGATAAACTACGCAAAACGGTGCGATGCGCAAAACAGCGTGAGTGATAAACTGCGCAAAACAGCGCGAGTGATAAACTGCGCAAAATAGTGTGATGCGCAAAACAGCGCGAGTGATAAACTGCACAAAACAGTGCAATGCACACGACGGCGCGAGTGATAAACTGTGCAAAACAGTGGGTGCGCAAAACGGCGCGAGTGATAAACTACGCAAAACAGTGCGATGCGTAAAAGCGCGCGAGTGATAATATGTCGAAAACAGTGCGATGCGCAAAACAGCGTGAGTGATAAACTGCACAAAACGGTGCGATGCGCAAAACGGCGCGAGTGATAAACTGTGCAAAACCGTGCGATGCGCAAAACGACGCGAGTGATAAACTGCGCAAAACAGTGCGATGCGCGCAAAGGCGCGAGTGTTAAACTGCACAAAACAGTGCAATGCGCAGAATGGCGCGAGTGATCAACTGCGCAAAACAGTGCGATGCGCAAAATCGCGCTAGTGATAAACTGCGCAAAGCAGTGCGATGCGCAAAACGGCGCAAGTGATAAACTGCGCAAAACAGTGCGATGCGCACAACAGAGCGAGTGATAAACTGTCGAAAACAGTGCGACGCGCAAAATGGCGCGAGTGATAAACTGCGCAAAACGGCGCGAGTGATAAACTGCGCAAAACAGCGCGAGTGATAAATTGTGCAAAACAGTGAGATGCGCAAAACAGCGCGAGTGATAAACTACGCAAGACAGTGCAATGCGCAAAATAGCGCGAGTGATAAACTGCGCAAAACAGTGCAATGCGCACAACAGCACGAGGGATAAACTGCGCAAAACAGTGCGATGCGCAAAACGGTGCGAGCGATAAACTGCGCAAAAGCGCGCGAGTGATAATCTGCCGAAAATAGTGCGATGTGCAAAACAGGACGAGTGATAAACCACGCAAAACGGAGCGATCCGCAAAACGGCGCGAGTGATAAACTGCGCAAAACGGTGCGATGCGCAAAACGGCGCGAGTGATAAACTGCGCAAAACTGTGCGGTGCGCAAAACGACGCGAGTGATAAACTGTGCAAAACAGTGCGCTGCGCAAAACCGCGCGAGTGATAACTGCGCAAAACGGTGCGCTGCGCAAAACCGCGCGAGTGATAAACTGCGCAAAACAGCGCGAGTGATAAACTGCGCAAAACCGTGATATGCGCAAAACAGTGCAAGTTATAAACTACGCAAAACTGTGCAATGCGCAAAACAGCGCGAGTGAGAAACTGCGCAAAACAGTGCAATGCGAACAACAGCGCGAGGGATAAACTGCGCAAAACAGTGCAATGCGCAAAGAGTGCAGGTGAGAAACTGCGCAAAACAGCGCGATGCGCAAAACGGCGCGACTGACAAACTGCGCAAAATGGTGCGATGCGCAAAACGGCGTGAGTGTTAAACTGCGCAAAACCGTGCGATGCGCAAAACGGCGCGCGTGATAAACTGCGCAAAGGAGTGCGATGTGCAAAACGGCGGGAGTGATAGACTGCGTAAAACAGTGCGATGTGCAAAATCGCGCGAGTGATAATCTGCCAAAAACAGTGCGATGCGCAAAACGGCGCGAGTGATAAACTGCACAAAACAGTGAAATGCGCAAAACGGCGCAAGTGATAAACTGCGCGAAACAGTGCGATGCACAAAAAGGGCCCGAGTGATAAACTATGAAAACAGTGCGATGCGCAAAAGCGTGCGAGTGATAATCTGTAGAAAACAGTGCAATGCGCAAAACGGCGCGAGTGATAAACTGTGCAAAACAGTGCGACGCGCAAAACGGCGCGAGTGATAAACTGCGCAAAACACTGCCATGCCCAAAACGGCGCGAGTGATAAACTGCACAAACAGTGATATGCGCAAAACGGCGCGAGTGATAAACTGCGCGAAACAGTGCGATGCACAAAAACGGCCCGAGTGATAAACTATGAAACAGTGCGATGCACAAAGCGCGCGAGTGATAATCTGTAGAAAACAGTGCAATGCGCAAAACGGCGCGAGTGATAAACTGCGCAAAACAGTGCGACGCGCAAAACGGCGCGAGTGCTAAACTGCGCAAAACACTGCCATGCGCAAAACGGCGCGAGTGATAAACTGCACAATCAGTGATATGCGCAAAACAACGCGAGTGTAAACTGGCCAAAACAGTGCGATGCGCAAAACCGTGCGAGTGATAAACTGCACAAGACAATGCGACGCGCAAAACAGCGCGAGTGATAAACTGCGCAAAACAGCGCCATGCGCAAAACAGCGCGAGTGATAAACTGCGCAAAATAGTGAGATGCGCAAAACAGCGCGAGTGATAAACTACGCAAAACAGTGCAATGCGCAAAACAGCGCGAGTGATAAACTGCGCAAAACAGTGCAATGCGCACAACGTCGCGAGTGATAAACTGCGCAAAACAGTGCGATGCGCAAAACGGGGCGGGTGATAAACTGCGCAAAACAATGCGATGCGCAAAACGGTGCAAGTGATAAACTGCGCAAAATTGTGCGATGCGCAAAACGGCGCGAGTGATAAACTGCGCAAAACAGAGCGATGCGCCAAAAGGCACGAGTGTTAAACTGCGCAAAACAGGGCGATGCGTAAAACGGCGTGAGTGATAACCTGCGCAAAACAGTGCGTTGTGCAAAATGGCGCGAGTGACAAACTGCGCAAAACGGTGCGATGCGCAAAACGGCGCGAGAGATAAACTGCGTAAAACCGTACGATGCGCAAAAAGGCGCCAGTGATAAACTGCGCAAAACCGTGCAATGCGCAACACGGCGCGAGTGATGAACTGCGCAAAACGGTGCGATGCACAAAACGGCGCGAGTGATAAACTGTGCAAAACAGTGCGACGCGCAAAAGCGCGCGAGGTATAATCTGCCGAAAATAGTGCGATACGCAAAACGGCGCGAGTGATAAATTGCGAAAAACAGTGCGACGCGCAAAACGGCACGAGTGATAAACTGCGCAAAACAGGGTGATGCGCACAACCGCGCGAGTGATAAACTGCCGAAAATAGTGCGATGCGCAAAACAGCGCGAGTGATAAACTGCGCAAGACAGGGCGATGCGCAAAACGGCGCGAGTGATGAAATGCGCAAAACCGTCTGATGCGCAAAACGGCGCGATTGATCAATTGCGCAAAACAGTGCGATGCGCAAAACGGAGCGAGTGATAAACTGCACAAAACGGTACGATGCGCAAAACGGCGCGAGTGATAAACTGCGCAAAACTGTGCGGTGCGCAAAACGGCGCGAGTGATAAACTGTGCAAAACAGTGCACTGCGCAAAACCGCGCGAGTGATAACTGCGCAAAACGGTGCGCTGTGCAAAACCGCGCGAGTGATAAACTGCGCAAAACAGCGCGAGTGATAAACTGCGCAAAACCGTGATATGCGCAAAACAGTGCAAGTTATAAACTACGCAAAACTGTGCAATGCGCAAAACAGCGCGAGTGAGAAACTGCGCAAAACAGTGCAATGCGAACAACAGCGCGAGGGATAAACTGCGCAAAACAGTGCAATGCGCAAAGAGTGCAGGTGAGAAACTGCGCAAAACAGCGCGATGCGCAAAACGGCGCGACTGACAAACTGCGCAAAATGGTGCGATGCGCAAAACGGCGCGCGTGATAAACTGCGCAAAGGAGTGCGATGGACAAAACGGCGGGAGTGATAAACTGCGTAAAACAGTGCGATGTGCAAAATCGCACGAGTGATTATCTGCCAAAAACAGTGCGATGCGCAAAACGGCGCGAGTGATAAACTGCACAAAACAGTGAAATGCGCAAAACGGCGCGAGTGATAAACTGCGCGAAACAGTGCGATGCACAAAAAGGGCCCGAGTGATAAACTATGAAAACAGTGCGATGCGCAAAAGCGTGCGAGTGATAATCTGTAGAAAACAGTGCAATGCAAAACGGCGCGAGTGATAAACTGTGCAAAACAGTGCAACGCGCAAAACGGCGCGAGTGATAAACTGCGCAAAACACTGCCATGCGCAAAACGGCGCGAGTGATAAACTGCACAAACAGTGATATGCGCAAAACGGCGCGAGTGATAAACTGCGCGAAACAGTGCGATGCACAAAAACGGCCCGAGTGATAAACTATGAAAACAGTGCGATGCACAAAGCGCGCGAGTGATAATCTGTAGAAAACAGTGCAATGCGCAAAACGGCGCGAGTGATAAACTGCGCAAAACAGTGCGACGCGCAAAACGGCGCGAGTGATAAACTGCGCAAAACACTGCCATGCGCAAAACGGCGCGAGTGATAAACTGCACAATCAGTGATATGCGCAAAACAGCGCGAGTGTAAACTGGCCAAAACAGTGCGATGCGCAAAACCGTGCGAGTGATAAACTGCACAAGACAGTGCGACGCGCAAAACAGCGCGAGTGATAAACTGCGCAAAACAGCGCCATGCGTAAAACAGCGCGAGTGATAAACTGCGCAAAATAGTGAGATGCGCAAAACAGCGCGAGTGATAAACTACGCAAAACAGTGCAATGCGCAAAACAGCGCGAGTGATAAACTGCGCAAAACAGTGCAATGCGCACAACGTCGCGAGTGATAAACTGCGCAAAACAGTGCGATGCGCAAAACGGGGCGAGTGATAAACTGCGCAAAACAATGCGATGCGCAAAACGGTGCAAGTGATAAACTGCGCAAAATTGTGCGATGCGCAAAACGGCGCGAGTGATAAACTGCGCAAAACAGAGCGATGCGCCAAAAGGCACGAGTGTTAAACTGCGCAAAACGGCGTGAGTGATAAACTGCGCAAAACAGTGCGTTGTGCAAAATGGCGCGAGTGACAAACTGCGCAAAACGGTGCGATGAGCAAAACGGCGTGAGAGATAAACTGCGCAAAACCGTACGATGCGCAAAAAGGCGCCAGTGATAAACTGCGCAAAACCGTGCAATGCGCAACACGGCGCGAGTGATGAACTGCGCAAAACGGTGCGATGCACAAAACGGCGCGAGTGATAAACTGCGCAAAACAGTGCGATGCGCAAAAGCGCGCGAGTGATAATCTGCCGAAAATAGTGCGATGCGCAAAACGGCGCGAGTGATAAATTGCGAAAAACAGTGCGACGCGCAAAACGGCGCGAGTGATAAACTGCGCAAAACAGGGCGATGCGCACAACCGCGCGAGTGATAAACTGCCGAAAATAGTGCGATGCGCAAAACGGCGCGAGTGATAAACTGCGCAAGACAGTGCGATGCGCAAAACGGCGCGAGTGATGAAATGCGCAAAACCGTCTGATGCGCAAAACGGCGCGATTGATCAATTGCGCAAAACCGTGCGATGCGCAAAACGGAGCGAGTGATAAACTGCACAAAACGGTGCGATGCGCAAAACGGCGCGAGTGATAAACTGTGCAAAAGGGTGCGATACGCAAAACGGCGCGAGTGATAAACTGCGCAAAACGGTGCGATGCACAAAATGGCGGGAGTGATAAATTGCGCAAAACAGTGCAATGCGCAAAATCGCGTGAGTGACAATTTGCGCTAAAGAGTACGATGTGCCAAACGGCGCGAGTGTTAAACTGCGCAAAACCGCGCGAGTGTTAAACTGCGCAAAACAGTGCGACACGTCGAACGGCGCGAGTGTTAAACTATGCAAAATAGTGCGATGCGCAAAACGGCACGAGTGATAAACTGCGCAAAATAGTGCGGTGCGCAAAACGGCGCGAGTGATAAACTGCGCAAAACAGTGCGCAACGCAAAACGGCGCGAGTGATAAACTGCGCAAAACAGTGCGATGCGCACAACAGCGCGAGTGATAAACTGCCGAAAATAGTGCGATGCGCAAAACGGCGCGAGTGATAAACTGCGCAAAATAGTGCGCAACGCAAAATGGCGCGAGTGATAAACTGCGCAAAACAGTGCGATGCGCACAACAGCGCGAGTGATAAACTGCCAAAAACAGTGCGATGCGCAAAACAGGGCGAGTGATAAACTGCGCAAAATAGTGAGATGCGCAAAACAGCACGAGTGATAAACTACGCAAAACAGTGCAATGCGCAAAACATCGCGAGTGATAAACTGGGCAAAACAGTGCAATGCGCACAACGTCGCGAGCGATAAATTGCGCAAAACAGTGCGATCCGCAAAACGGCGCGAGTGATAAAGTGCACAAAACAGTGCGATGCGCAAAAGCACGCGAGTGATAATCTGTCGAAAACAGTGCAATGCGCAAAACGGGGCGAGTGATAAACTGCGCAAAACGGCGCGATGCGTAAAACGGCGCGAGTGATAAACTGTGCAAAACCGTGCGATGCGCAAAATGGCGCGAGTGATAAACTGCGCAAAACAATGCGATGCGCCAAAAGGCACGAGTGTTAAACTGCGCAAAACAGTGCGATGCGCAAAACGGCGCGAGTGAGAAACTGCGCAAAACAGTGCGATGCGCAAAACGGCACGAGTGACAAACTGCGCAAAACGGTGCGATGCGCAAAACGGCGCGAGTGACAAACTGCGCAAAACGGTGCGATGCGCAAAACGGCGCGAGAGATAAACTGCGCAAAACCGTACGATGCGCAAAAAGGCGCCAGTGATAAACTGTGCAAAACCGTGCGATGCGCAAAACGGCGCGAGTGATGAACTGCGCAAAACGGTGCGATGCGCAAAACGGCGCGAGTGATGAACTGCGCAAAACAGTGCGATGCGCAAATGCGCGCGAGTGATAATCTGCCGAAAATAGTGCGATGCGCAAAATGGCGCGAGTGATAAATTGCGCAAAACAGTGCGACGCGCAAAACGGCCTGAGTGATAAACTGCAGAAAATAGTGCGATGCGCAAAACGGCGCGTGTGATAAACAGCGCAAGACAGTGCGATGCGCAAAACGGCGCGAGTGATGAACTGCGTAAAATCGTGCGATGCGCAAAACGGCGCGATTGATCAACTGCGCAAAACAGTGCGATGCGCAAAATGGGGCGAGTGATAAACTGCGCAAAACTGTGCGATGCGCAAAACGGCGCAAGTGATACACTGCGCAAAAGGGTGCGATCCGCAAAATGGCGCGAGTGATAAATTGCGCAAAACGGTGCGATGCGCAAAACGGCGCGAGTGACAAACTGTGCAAAACCGTGCGATGCGCAAAACGGCGGGAGTGATAAACTGCGCAAAATAGTGCGATGCGCAAAATCGCGCGAGTGATAAACTGCGCAAAACAGTGCGATGCACAAAACGGCGCGAGTGATAAACTGCGCAAAACAGTGCGCAACGCAAAACGGCGCGAGTGATAAACTGCGCAAAACAGTGCGATGCGCACAATAGCGCGAGTGATAAACTGCCGAAAACAGTGCGATGCGCAAAACGGCGCGAGTGATAAACTGCACAAAACAGTGCGATGCGCACAACAGCGCGAGTGATAAACTGCCGAAAACAGTGCGATGCGCAAAATAGCGCGAGTGATAAACTGCGCAAAATAGTGAGATGCGCAAAACAGCACGAGTGATAAACTACGCAAAACAGTGCAATGTGCAAAACAGCGCGAGGGATAAACTGCGCAAAACAGTGCAATGCGCACAACGTCGCGAGCGATAAACTGTGCAAAACGGTGCAATGCGCACAACGTCGCGAGCGATAAACTGCGCAAAACAGTGCGATCCGCAAAACGGCACGAGTGATAAACTGCGCAAAACAGTGCGATGCGCAAAAGCGCGCGAGTGATAATCTTTCGAAAACAGTGCGATGCGGAAAACGGGGCGAGTGATAAACTGCGCAAAACGGTGCGATGCGCAAAACGGCGCGAGTGATAAACTGCGCAAAACCGTGCGATGTGCAAAATGGCGCGAGTGATAAACTGCGCAAAATCTTGCGATGTGCAAAATGGCGCGAGTGATAAACTGCGCAAAACAATGCGATGCGCCAAAAGGCACGATTGTCAAACTGCGCAAAACAGTGCGATGCGCAAAACGGCGCGAGTGAGAAACTGCACAAAACAGTGCGATGCGCAAAACGGCACGTGTGACAAACTGCGCAAAATGGTGCGATGCGCAAAACGGCGCGAGTGACAAACTGCGCAAAATGGTGCGATGCGCAAAATGGCGTGAGAGATAAACTGCGCAAAACCGTACGATGCGCAAAAAGGCGCCAGTGATAAACTGCGCAAAACCGTGCGATGCGCAAAACGGCGCGAGTGATGAACTGCGCAAAACGGTGCGATGCGTAAAACGGTGCGATGTGCAAAACGGCGCGAGTGATGAACTGCGCAAAACAGTGCGATGCGCAAATGCGCGCGAGTGATAATCTGCCGAAAAGAGTGCGATGCGCAAAATGGCGCGAGTGATAAATTTCGCAAAACAGTGCGACGCGCAAAACGGCACGAGTGATAAACTGCCGAAAACAGTGCGATGCGCAAAACGCCGTGAGTGATAAACTGCGCAAGACAGTGCGATGCGCAAAACGGCGCGAGTGATGAACTGCGTAAAACCGTGCGATGCGCAAAACGGCGCGATTGATCAACTGCACAAAATAGTGCAATGCGCAAAACGGCGCGAGTGATAAACTGCGCAAAATGGTGCGATGCGCAAAATGGCGCGAGTGATAAACTGCGCAAAAGGGTGCGATCCGCAAAACGGCGCGAGTGATAAACTGCGCAAAATGGTGCGATGCGCAAAACGGCGCGAGTGACAAACTGTGCAAAACCGTGCGATGCGCAAAACGGCGGGAGTGATAAACTGCGCAAAACAGTGCGATGCGTAAAATCGCGCGAGTGATAATCTGCGCAAAACAGTGCGATGCGGAAAACGGCGCGAGAGATAAACTGCGCAAAACAGTGAGATGCACAAAACGGCGCGAGTGAGAAACTGCGCAAAACGGTACAATGCGCAAAGCGGCGTGAGTGATAAACTGCGCAAAACAGTGCGATGCGCCAAAAGGCGCGAGTGGTAAATTGCGGAAAATAGTGTGATGCACAAAACACTGCGATGCGCAAAATCGCGCGAGTGATAAACTGCGCAAGACAGTGCGATGTGCCAAACGGCGCGAGTGTTAAACTGCGCAAAAACCACGCGAGTGATAAACTGCGCAAGACAGTGCGATGTGCCAAACGGCGCGAGTGTTAAACTGCGCAAAACAATGCGATGCGCAAAACGGCGCGAGTGATAAACTACGCAAAATAGTGCAGTGCGCAAAACGGCGTGAGTGATAAACTGCGCAAAACCGTGCGATGCGCCAAAAGGCGCGAGTGTTAAACTGCGCAAAATAGTGCGATGCGCAAAACAGTGCGATGCACAAAACCGCGCGAGTGATAAACTGCGCAAAACATTGCGATGCGCCAAACGGCGCGAGTGTTAAACTGCGCAAAATAGTGCGATGCGCAAAACGGCGCGAGTGATAAACTGCG
Source organism: Camellia japonica (assembly GCA_030407325.1). Classification (NCBI taxonomy): domain Eukaryota; kingdom Viridiplantae; phylum Streptophyta; class Magnoliopsida; order Ericales; family Theaceae; genus Camellia; species Camellia japonica. The sequence goes on from JAPPVO010007933.1 coordinate 80,726, forward strand.
TAAAATAGTGCGCTGCGCAAAACGGCGTGAGTGATAAACTGCGCAAAACAGTGCGATGTGCAAAAATGGCGCGAGTGATAAACTGCGCAATACAGTGCGATGCGCACAACAGCGCGAGTGATAAACTGCCGAAATAGTGCGATGCGCAAAACGGCGCGAGTGATAAACTGTGCAAAACAGTGAGATGCGTAAAACGGCGCTAGTGATAAACTGCGCAAAACGGTGCATTGCGCAAAACGGCGTGAGTGATAAACTGCGCAAAACAGTGCGATGCGCCAAAAGGCGCGAGTGTTAAATTGCGAAAAATAGTGTGATGCGCAAAACAGTGCGATGTGCAAAACCGCGCGAGTGGTAAACTGCGCAAGACAGTGCGATGTGCCAAACGGCGCGAGTGTTAAACTGCGCAAAAACCGCGCGAGTGATAAACTGCGCAAGACAGTGCGATGTGCCAAACGGCGCGAGTGTTAAACTGCGCAAAACAGTGCGATGCGCAAAACGGCGCGAGTGATAAACTACGCAAAACAGTGCGGTGCGCAAAACGGCGTGAGTGATAAACTGCGCAAAACCGTGCGATGCGCCAAAAGGCGCGAGTGTTAAACTGCGCAAAATAGTGCGATGGGCAAAATAGTGCGATGCACAAAACCGCGCGAGTGATAAACTGCGCAAAACATTGCGATGCGCCAAACGGCGCGAGTGTTAAACTGCGCAAAATAGTGCGTTGCGCAAAATGGTGCGAGTGATAAACTGTGCAAAACAGTGCGCTGCGCAGAACGGCGCGAGTGATAAACTGCGCAAAACAGTACGATGTGCAAAAATGGCGCGAGTGATAACTTGCGCAAAATAGTGCGATGCGCACACCAGCGCGAGTGATAAACTGCCGAAAACAATGCGATGCGCAAAACGGCGCGAGTGATAAACTGCGCAGAACAGTGTGATGCGCAAAGCGGTGCCAGTGATAAATTGTGCAAAACGGTGCGACGCGCAAAACCGCACGAGTGATAAACTGCGCAAAACAGCGCCATGCGCAAAACCGCGCGAGTGATAAACTGCGCAAAATAGTGAGATGTGCAAAACAGCGCGAGTGATAAACTACGCAAAACAGTGCCATGCACAAAACAGCGCGAGTGATAAACTGCGCACAACAGCGCGAGTGATAAACTGCACAAAACAGTGCAATGCGCAAAGAGTGCGAGTGAGAAACTGCGCAAAACAGCGCGATGCGCAAAACGGCGCGAGTGACAAACTGCGCAAAATGGTGCGATGCGCAAAATGGCGCGAGTGAAAAACTGCGCAAAACCGTGCGATGCGCAAAACGGCGCGAGTGATAAACTGCGCAAAGGAGTGCGATGCGCAAAACGGCGGGAGTGATAAACTGCGTAAAATAGTGCGATGCGCAAAATCGTGTGAGTAATAATCTGCCAATAACAGTGCGATGCGCAAAACGGCGCGAGTGATAAACTGCACAAAACAGTTAGATGCGCAAAACGGCGCAAGTGATAAACTGTGCAAAACGGTGCGATGCGCAAAACGGTGCGAGTGATAAACTGCGCAAAATCGTGCGATGCGCAAAACGGCGCGACTGATAAACTGCGCAAAACAGTGCGATGCACCAAAAGGCACGAGTGATAAACTGCGCAAAACGGTGCGATGCGCAAAACGGTGCGAGTGATAAATTGCGTAAAATCGTGCGATGCGCAAAACGGGCGACTGATAAACTGCGCAAAACAGTGCGATGCGCCAAAAGGCACGAGTGTTAAACTGCGCAAAACAGGGGGATGCGCAAAACGGCGCGAGTGATAAACTGCGCAAAACAATGTGATGCGCCAAAAGGCACGAGTGTTAAACTGCGCAAAACAGTGCGATGCGGAAAACGGCGCGAGTGAGAAACTATGCAAAACAGTGCGATGCGCAAAACGGCGCGAGTGATAAACTGCGCAAAACAATGTGATGCGCCAAAAGGCACGAGTGTTAAACTACGCAAAACAGTGCGATGCGGAAAACGGCGCGGGTGAGAAACTACGCAAAATAGTGCGATGCGCAAAACGGCACAAGTGACAAACTGCGCAAAACGGTGCGATGCGCAAAACGGCGTGAGTGACAAACTGCGCAAAACGGTGCGATGCGCAAAACGGCGCGAGAGATAAACTGTGCAAAATCGTACGATGCGTAAAAAGGCGCCAGTGATAAACTGCGCAAAACCGTGCGATGCGCAAAACGACACGAGTGATGAACTGCGCAAAACGGTGCGATGCGCAAAACGGCGCGAGTGATGAACTGCAAAATAGTGCGATGCGCAAATGCGCGCAAGTGATAATCTACCGAAAATAGTGCGATGCGCAAAATGGCGCGAGTGATAAATTGCGCAAAACAGTGCGACGCGCAAAACGGCACGAGTGACAAACTGCGCAAAACGGTGCGATGCGCAAAATGGCGCGAGTGACAAACTGCGCAAAACGGTGTGATGCGCAAAACGGCGCGAGAGATAAACTGCGCAAAACCGTACGATGCGCAAAAAGGCGCCAGTGATAAACTGCGCAAAACCGTGCGATGCGCAAAACGGCGCGAGTGATGAGCTGCGCAAAACGGTGCGATGCGCAAAATGGCGCGAGTGATGAACTGCGCAAAACAGTACGATGCGCAAATGCGAGCAAGTGATAATCTGCCGAAAATAGTGCGATGCGCAAAATGGCGCGAGTGATAAATTGCGCAAAACAGTGCGACGCGCAAAACGGCGCGAGTGATAAACTATCGAAAATAGTGCGATGCGCAAAACGACGCGAGTGATAAACTGCGCAAGACTGTGCGATGCGCAAAACGGCGTGAGTGATGAACTGCGCCAAACCGTGCGACGCGCAAAACGGCACGATTGATCAACTGCGCAAAACAGTGCAATGCGCAAAAACGGCGCGAGTGATAAACTGCGCAAAACGGCGCGAGTGATAAACTGCGCAAAAGGGTGCGATACGCAAAACGGCGCGAGTGATAAACTGCGCAAAATGGTGCGATGCGCAAAACGGCGCGAGTGACAAACTGTGCAAAACCGTGCGATACGCAAAACGGCGGGAGTGATAAACTGCGCAAAACAGTGCGATGCGCAAAACGGCGCGAGTGATAAACTGCGCAAAACGGTGCAATGCGCAAAACGGCGCGAGTGATAAACTGCGCAAAACGGTGCAATGCGCAAAACGGCGTGAGTGATAAACTGCGCAAAACAGTGCGATGCGCCAAAAGGCGCGAGTGTTAAATTGCGGAAAATAGTGCGATGCGCAAAACAGTGCGATGCGCAAAACCGCGCGAGTGATAAACTGCGCAAGACAGTGCGATGTGCCAAACGGCGCGAGTGTTAAACTGCGCAAAAACCGCGCGAGTGATAAACTGCGCAAGACAGTGCGATGTGCCAAACGGCGCGAGTGTTAAACTGCGCAAAACAGTGCGATGCGCAAAACGGCGCGAGTGATAAACTGCGCAAAACAGTGCGATGCGCAAAACCGCGGGAGTGATAAACTGCGCAAAACAGTGCGATTCGCAAAACGGCGCGAGTGATAAACTGCGCAAAACAGTGCGATGCGCAAAACCGCGGGAGTGATAAACTGCGCAAAATAGTGCGATGCGCAAAACGGCGCGAGTGATAAACTGCGCAAAACAGTGCAGTGCGCAAAACGGCGCGAGTGATAAACTGCGCAAAACAGTGCGCTGCACAAAACGGCGCGAGTGATAAACTGCACAAAACAGTGCGATGTGGAAAAATGGCGCGAGTGATAAACTGCGCAAAACAGCGCGAGTGATAAACTGCCGAAAACAGTGCGATGCGCAAAACGGCGCGAGTGATAAACTGCGCAAAACAGTGTGATGCGCAAAGCGGCGCGAGTGATAAACTGTGCAAAACGGTGCGACGCGCAAAACCGCACGAGTGATAAACTGCGCAAAACAGCGCCTTGCGCAAAACAGCGCGAGTGATAAACTGCGCAAAATAGTGAGATGCGCAAAACAGCGCGAGTGATAAACTACGCAAAACAGTGCAATGCGCAGAACAGCGCGAGTGATGAACTGCGGAAAACAGTGCAATGCACACAACGTCGCGAGTGATAAACTGCACAAAACAGTGCGATCCGCAAAACGGCGCGAGTGATAAACTGCGCAAAACAGTGCGATGCGCAAAAGCGCGCGAGTGATAATCTGTCAAAAACCGTCGATGCGCAAAACAGGGCGAGTGATAAATTGCGCAAAACGGTACGATGCGCAAAACGGCGCCAGAGATAAACTGCGCAAAACCGTGCGATGCGCAAAACGGCGCGAGTGATAAACTGCGCAAAACAGTGCGATGCCCCAAAAGGCACGAGTGTTAAACTGCGCAAAACAGTGCGATGCGCAAAACGGCGTGAGAGATAAACTGCGCAAAACGGTGCGATGCGCAAAAAGGCGCCAGTGATAAACTGTGCAAAACCGTGCGATGCGCAAAACGGCGCGAGAGATAAACTGCGCGAGTGACAAACTGTGCGATGCGCAAAATGGCGCGAGTGACAAACTGCGCAAAACGGTGCGATGCGCAAAACGGCGCGAGAGATAAACTGCGCAAAACCGTACGATGCGCAAAAAGGCGCCAGTGATAAACTACGTAAAACCGTGCGATGCGCAAAACGGCGCGAGTGATGAACTGCACAAAACGGTGCGATGCGCAAAATGGCGCGACTGATCAACTGCGCAAAACAATGCGATGCGCACAACAGCGCGAGTGATAAACTGCCGAAAATAGTGCGATGCGCAAAACGGCGCGAGTGATAAACTGCACAAGACAGTGCGATGCGCAAAACGGCGCGAGTGATGAACTGCGCAACACCGTGCGATGCGCAAAACGGCGCGATTGATCAACTGCGCAAAACAGTGCGATGCGTAAAACGGCGCGAGTGATAAACTGCGCAAAACAGTGCGATGCGCAAAACGGCGCGAGTGATAAACTGCGTAAAATGGTACGATACGCAAAACGGGGCGAGTGATAAACTGCGCAAAACGGTGCGATGCGTAAAATGGCGCGAGTGATAAACTGTGCAAAACCGTGCGATGCGCAAAACGGCGGGAGTGATAAACTGCGCAAAACAGTGCGATGCGCAAAATCGCGCGAGTGATAATCCGCGCAAAACTGTGCGATGCGCAAAACGGCGCGAGTGATAAACTGCGCAAAACAGTGAGATGCGCAAAACGGCGCGAGTGGTAAACTGCGCAAAAGGGTGCAATGGGCAAAACGGCGTGAGTGATAAATTGCGCAAAACCGTGCAATGCGCCAAAAGGCGCGAGTGTTAAACTGCGGAAAATAGTGCGATGCGCAAAACCGCGCGAGACAGTGCGATGTGCCAAACGGCGCGAGTGTTAAACTGCGTAAAATCGCGCGAGTGCTAATCCGCGCAAAACTATGCGATGCGCAAAACGGCGTGAGTGATAAACTACGCAAAACAGTGAGATGCGCAAAACGGCGCGAGTGGTAAACTGCGCAAAAGGGTGCAATGGACAAAACGGCGTGAGTGATAAATTGCGCAAAACCGTGCGATGCGCCAAAAGGCACGAGTGTTAAACTGCGCAAAATAGTGCGATGCGCAAAACAGTGCGATGCACAAAACCGCGAGTGATAAACTGCGCAAAACAGTGCGATACGCCAAACGGCACGAGTGTTAAACTGTGCAAAATAGTGCGATGTGCAAAACGGCACGAGTGATAAACTGCGCAAAACAGTGCGGTGCGCAAAACGGCGCGAGTGATAAACTGCGCAAAACAGTGCGATGCGCACAACAGCGCGAGTGATAAACTGCCAAAAACAGTGCGATGCGCAAAACGGCGCGAGTGATAAACTGCGCAAAACAGTGCGATGCGCAAAGTGGCGCGAGTGATGAACTGTGCAAAACGGTGCGATGCGCAAAGTCGCGCGAGTGATAAACTGTGCAAAACATCGCCTTGCGCAAAACAGCGCGAGTGATAAACTGCGCAAAATAGTGTGACGCGCAAAACAGCGCGAGTGATAAACTACGCAAAACAGTGCAATGCGCAAAACAGCGGGAGTGATAAACTGCGCAAAACAGTGCAATGCGCACAACGGCGCGAGTGATAAACTGCACAAAACAGTGCGCTGCGCAAAACGGCGCGGGTGATAAACTCCACAAAACAGTGCGATGTGCAAAAATGGCGCGAGTGATAAACTGCGCAAAACAGCGCGAGTGATAAACTGCCGAAAACAGTGCGATGCGCAAAACGGCGCGAGTGATAAACTGCGCAAAACAGTGTGATGCCCAAAGCGGCGCGAGTGATAAATTGTGCAAAACGGTGCGACGCGCAAAACCGCACGAGTGATAAACTGCGCAAAACAGCGCGAGTGATAAACTGTGCAAAATAGTGAGATGCGCAAAACAGCGCGAGTGATAAACTACGCAAAACAGTGCAATGCGCAAAACAGCGCGAGTGATGAACTGCGCAAAACAGTGCAATGCACACAACGTCGCGAGTGATAAACTGCGCAAAACAGTGCGATCCGCAAAACGGCACGAGTGATAAACTGCGCAAAACAGTGCGATGCGCAAAAGCGCGCGAGTGATAATCTGTCAAAAACCGTCGATGCGCAAAACAGGGCGAGTGATAAACTGCGCAAAACGGTGCGATGCGCAAAACGGCGCCAGAGATAAATTGCGCAAAACTGTGCGATGCGCAAAACGACGCCAGAGATAAACTGCGCAAAACTGTGCGATGCGCAAAATGGCGCGAGTGATAAACTGCGCAAAACAGTGCGATGCGCAAAAGCGCGCGAGTGATAATCTGTCAAAAACCGTCGATGCGCAAAACAGGGCGAGTGATAAACTGTGCAAAACGGTGCGATGCGCAACACGGCGCCAGAGATAAACTGCGTAAAACTGTGCAATGCGCAAAACGACGCGAGTGATAAACTGCGCAAAACAATGCGATGCCGCAAAAGGCACGAGTGTTAAACTGCGCAAAACAGTGTGATGCGCAAAACGGCGCGAGAGATAAACTGCGCAAAACGGTGCGATGCGCAAAAAGGCGCCAGTGATAAACTGTGCAAAACCGTGCGATGCGCAAAACGGCGCGAGAGATAAACTGCGCGAATGACAAACTGCGCGAGTGACAAACTGTGCGATGCGCAAAATGGCGCGAGTGACAAACTGCGCAAAACGGTGCGATGCGCAAAACGGCGCGAGAGATAAACTGCGCAAAACCGTACGATGCGCAAAAAGGCGCCAGTGATAAACTGCGCAAAACCGTGCGATGCGCAAAACGGCGCGAGTGATGAACTGCACAAAACGGTGCGATGCGCAAAATGGCGCGAGTGATCAGCTGCGCAAAACAATGCGATGCGCACAACAGCGCGAGTGATAAACTGCCGAAAATAGTGCGATGCGCAAAACGGCGCGAGTGATAAACTGCGCAAGACAGTGCAATGCGCAAAACGGCGCGAGTGATGAACTGCGCAACACCGTGCGATGCGCAAAACGGCGCGATTGATCAACTGCGCAAAACAGTGCGATGCGTAAAACGGCGCGAGTGATAAACTGCGCAAAACGGTGCGATGCGCAAAACGACGCGAGTGATAAACTGCGTAAAAGGGTGCGATACGCAAAACGGGGCGAGTGATAAACTACGCAAAATGGTGCGATGCGCAAAATGGCGCGAGTGATAAACTGTGCAAAACCGTGCAATGCGCAAAACGGCGGGAGTGATAAACTGCGCAAAACAGTGCGATGCGCAAAATCGCGCGAGTGATAATCCGCGCAAAACTTGTGATGCGCAAAACGGCGCGAGTGATAAACTACGCAAAACAGTGAGATGCGCAAAACGGCGCGAGTGGTAAACTGCGCAAAAGGGTGCAATGGGCAAAACGGCGTGAGTGATAAATTGCGCAAAACCGTGGGATTCGCCAAAAGGCGCGAGTGTTAAACTGCGAAAAATAGTGTGATGCGCAAAACCGCGTGAGACAGTGCGATGTACCAAACGGCGCGAGTGTTAAACTGCGCAAAATCGCGCGAGTGCTAATCCGCGCAAAACTATGTGATGCGCAAAACGGCGCGAGTGATAAACTACGCAAAACAGTGAGATGCGCAAAACGGCGCGAGTGGTAAACTGCGCAAAAGGGTGCAATGGGCAAAACGGCGTGAGTGATAAATTGCGCAAAACCGTGCGATGCGCCAAAAGGCACGAGTGTTAAACTGCGCAAAATAGTGCGATGCGCAAAACAGTGCGATGCACAAAACCGCGCGAGTGATAAACTGCGCAAAACAGTGTGATGCGCCAAACGGCGCGAGTGTTAAACTGTGCAAAATAGTGCGATGTGCAAAACGGTACGAGTGATAAACTGCCAAAAACAGTGCGATGCGTAAAACGGCGCGAGTGATAAACTGCGCAAAACAGTGCGATGCGCAAAGCGGCGCGAGTGATAAACTGTGCAAAACGGTGCGATGCGCAAAATCGCGCGAGTGATAAACTGCGCAAAACAGCGCCTTGCGCAAAACAGCGCGAGTGATAAACTGCGCAAAATAGTGAGATGCGCAAAACAGCGCGAGTGATAAACTACGCAAAACAGTGCAATGCGCAAAACAGCGCGAGTGATAAACTGCGCAAAACAGTGCAATGCGCACAACGTCGCGAGTGATAAACTGCGCAAAACAGTGCGATCCGCAAAACAGCGCGAGTGATAAACTGCGCAAAACAGTGCGGTGCGCAAAACGGCGCGAGTGATAAATTGCGCAAAACAGTGCGATGTGCAAAAATGGCGCGAGTGATAAACAGCGCAAAACAGTGCGATGCGCACAACAGCGCGAGTGATAAACTGTCGAAAACAGTGCGATGCGCAAAACGGCGCGAGTGATAAACTGCACAAAACAGTGCGATGCCCAAAACCGCGCGAGTGATAAACTGCGCAAAACAGTGTGATGCGCCAAACGGCGCGAGTGTTAAACTGTGCAAAATAGTGCGATGCGCAAAACGGTGCGAGTGATAAACTGCGCAAAACAGTGCGGTGCGCAAAACGGCGCGAGTGATAAACTGCGCAAAACAGTGCGATGCGCACAACAGCGCGAGTGATAAACTGCCGAAAACAGTGCGATGCGCAAAACGGCGCGAGTGATAAACTGCGCAAAACAGTGCGATGCGCAAAGTGGCGCGAGTGATAAACTGTGCAAAACGGTGCGATGCGCAAAACCGCGCGAGTGATAAACTGCGCAAAACAGCGCGAGTGATAAACTGCGCAAAATAGTGAGATGCGCAAAACAGCGCGAGTGATAAACTACGCAAAACAGTGCAATGCGCAAAACAGCGCGAGTGATAAACTGCGCAAAACAGTGCAATGCGCACAACGTCGCGAGTGATAAACTGCGCAAAATAGTGCGATCCGCAAAACGGCGCGAGTGATAAACTGCGCAAAACAGTGCGATGCGCAAAAGCGCGCGAGTGATAATCTGCCGAAAACAGTGCGATGCGCAAAATGGGGCGAGTGATAAACTGCGCAAAGCGGTACGATGCGCAAAATGGTGCGAGTGATAAACTACGCAAAATCGTGTGATGCGCAAAATGGCGCGAGTGATAAACTGCGCAAAACAGTGCGATGCGCCAAAAGGCACGAGTGTTAAACTGCGCAAAACAGTGCGATGCGCAAAACGGCGCGAGTGATAAACTGCGCAAAACGGTGCGATGCGCAAAACGGCGGGAGAGATAAACTGCGCAAAACCGTACGATGCGCAAAAAGGCGCCAGTGATAAACTGCGTAAAACGGTGCGATGCGCAAAACGGCGCGAGTGATGAACTGCGTAAAATGGTGCGATGTGCAAAACGGCGCGAGTGATAAACTGCGCAAAACCGTGCGATGCGCAAAACGGCGCTAGTAATAAATTAGGCAAAACAATGCGACGCACAAAACGGCGCGAGTGATAAATTGCGCAAAACAGTGCGATGCGCAAAACGGCGTGAGTGATAAATTGCGCAAAACAATACGATGCGCAAAAAGGCGCCAGTGATAAACTGCGCCAAACCGTGCGATGCGCAACACGGCGCGCGTGATGAACTGCACAAAACGGCGCGAGTGATAAACTGCGCAGAACAGTGCGATGCGCAAAAGCGCGCGAGTGATAATCTGCCGAAAACAGTGCGATGCGGAAAACGGCGCGACTGATAAATTGCGGAACATAGTGCGACGCGCAAAACGGCGTGAGTGATAAACTGCGCAAAAGGGCGCGAGTGATGAACTGCGCAAAACCGTGCGATGCGCAAAATGGCGCGATTGATCAACTGCGCAAAACAGTGCGATGCGTAAAACGGCGCGAGTGATAAACTGCGCAAAAGGGTACGATGCACAAAACGGCGCCAGTGATAAACTGCGCAAAACGGTACGATGCGCAAAATGGCAGAAGTGATAAATTGCGCAAAACGGTGCGATGCACAAAATCGCGCGAGTGATAATCTGCGCAAAATAGTGCGATGTGCCAAACGGCGCGAGTGTTAAACTTCGCAAAACCGCGCGAGTGATAAACTGCGCAAGACAGCGCGATGTGCAGAACGGCGTGATTGTTAAACTGCGTAAAACAGTGCGATGCGCAAAACGGCACGAGTGATAAACAGCGCAAAACGGCGTGAATGATAAACTGCGCAAAACTGTACGATGCGCCAGAAGGCGCGAGTGTTAGACTGCGCAAAATAGTGCGATGCGCAAAACGGTGCGATGCACAAAACCGCGCGAGTGATAAACTCTGCAAAACAGTGCGATGCGCCGAACGGCGCGAGTGTTAAACTATGCAAAATAGTGCGATGCACAAAATGGCGCGAGTGATAAACTGCGCAAAACAGTGCGGTGCGCAAAACGGCGCGAGTGATAAACTGCGCAAAACAGTGCGGTGCGCAAAACGGCGCGAGTGATAAACTGTGTAAAACGGTGCGATGCGCAACACGGCGTGAGTGATAAACTGCGTAAAACAGTGCGATGCGCAAAATCGCGCGAGTGATAATCTACGCAAAACAGTGCGATGCGGAAAATGGCGCGAGTGGTAAACTGTGCAAAACAGTGAGATGCGCAAAACGGCGTGAGTGATAAACTGCGCAAAATGGTGCAATGCGCAAAACGGCGTGAGTGATAAACTGCGCAAAACAGTGCGATGCGCCAAAAGGCGCGAGTGTTAAATTGCAGAAAATAGTGCGATGGGCAAAACAGTGCGATGCGCAAAACCGCGCGAGTGATAAACTGCGCAAGACAGTGCGATGTGCCAAACGGCGCGAGTGTTAAACTGCGCAAAAACCGCGCGAGTGATAAACTGCGCAAGACAGTGCGATGTGCCAAACGGCGCGAGTGTTAAACTGCGCAAAACAGTGCGATGCGCAAAACGGCGCGAGTGATAAACTGCGCAAAACAGTGCGATGCACAAAATGGCGTGAGTGATAAACTGCGCAAAACCGTGCGATGCGCCAAAAGGCGCGACTGTTAAACTGCGCAAAATAGTGCGATGCGCAAAACAGTGCGATGCACAAAACCGCGCGAGTGATAA